>JASANF010006574.1:0-34570 GCA_030248245.1 Trissonchulus sp. WLG1_4
CATCAAGCCCTTCTGCTGAGTGAGGAGGGGTAACATTGAGGCCTGAGTGTCAAAACTCCAGAAGAAAAAAATTAAACGCGGCGACTATTTTCGCGAATATTGCTGAGTAGCTCCAAAGTCACTCACAGAGCAACAGTGCTATACATGGTTTTATTACATCCAAAACGGTTTTTAAACCTTCTAGCCTGAAATTTTCATTCAAAACGTAATGTGTTTAGAACAGTCTAGTATTAGGCGTATCTTATTGGGCTATATACTTACAAAAATGACTTGATGCCGACAAGAGTCAAAACCAAATACCGTCTCCACTTGACTACCGTTGAATGGAAAATTTCACTGTGAAGAGAAAAAATATGGCGGATATTCCAACTGTGCAGCATCAAAATCTAATTACTGTGGAGGATTCAAATCCAACCTAAGATCTGCAAACCAATGCTCTGCCGTTTGAGCACAACTAATGCAGCGCATACAAGTGTCAGCGCAATTAGCGTTCCCACTTGTTTGTACCGCTATCATCAGAACGACCCAAGGGAGATTCTTACTTAGAGAAAGCCAGCATCAACACCAACTATTTAACCATTAAACATTTAACTGAGCCAAAACTACGAATTAAGAAAATCGGCAAAATCTGTAACGCATAAGTCGATATTTGTTGATGAAATCAAGCGGAAATTATATGAAAACGCACGCAAACCCTTATGGTTAGCGGAACCGCCACTAACAAAATCTTCCTTTGGAACATACATAAAAAATACAGAACAAGACAAATGTGAGTTCATTCCTGAATCCTGAGTCCAGTCAGTCCTGCGTCCTCCTAGTGAAGGATCAAGGAATCGTGGTGACTCGGCCACGAAAAAAACGCGTCGTACAAGAGCATTTTTGAAATTAATAAAAAAAGATTTTAAAGGTTTAAAGTAAAGTTAAGCGTATAACAATTTTAGTATTTAAACAAAAAATTCAGATTTACATCTTAAAATCACGTATATTTTAGGAGTTTATTCAAGACCAGCTCAGTACTTCTGTGTAAAGTAGTTCTAATGAAAACTCAACTACATAACATTTTACCCATAAAATCAGCTGTTTGAATCGTTTTAGAGCTATCAATCGTTTTAGAGCTCTCACACCTATGTATTTCATAAGTTGTTGACTGGTACTCCGGAACTTCCTCACATATTTTGTCAGTGTCCCCAGGCAGAGAATCGTCTTCCGGTTGTGTTTCCAATAATACCCTTCATCTGCACGTAAGGGATGGATTGCACCACAGCTCACCGGGCTGGTGTTATTTTTTAAACAGCCTATAAAAAAGTTTGATTAGCCTTGTATATAAACAAGCTCTTCTGCTGAAAGAAATGGTTACATTGTGAGGCCTGAGTGTCAATATTCCACAGGAAATATTAAACGCGGCCATTACTTGTGGATAAAATGATTTTCAAATCTGCAAATTTTCTGCAAACATTTGCTGCTGAGTTGCTCTACTGCTAGTTTGCTAAAGCTTTACTGGTGAACAACTAAAAACACTTAACGTTGGGTACGTCTGTTGAGTAAAAAAATTACGGATCAATACCGAGTAATGATCAATAGTCCAGACGACAATATAACAAGCAGGCCTAAAAAGGGGGCAAGGTTCCTTCGCGGAGTGAAAATTCTGCGTAATTTACCCATAAGATTTCAGCTTCGCTTTTACTTGTGTGTATTTCCATGCATAGAATGCATTAATACCTGTGTACATTCGATTTTTACATTCAGAGCTTTTGTGTTGAAATCAATCATGCCATAGTTGCTGGAACTGCTTGTGATTACAGCACGCAGTCGCATATTTGACAAAGAAAACTCCTGTCAAAAGAGTTGACAAAGAAAACTCCTGTCAAAAGAATTTATGCTGACAAAAACTGCTAAATTTTTTGCAAAAAACCGTACAGGGGTCGAACCCTCGAAGTAGGATAACAGAAACTTTTGGACTAGCGCTTTTGACCACTCGACTACGCTACTTCGAGGTCTATCGTTGTTTGGTTAAGACTATGTAGAAAAGAAGTATGAAAATAGACATCGTCTAGACAATCACGTGATTAGGCATGTGTATCTTGTGTGAAAAATTAAAAATAGAGTTTTAAATCACAAAATTTTATAAAATGACAACTCAATACGTAGGCAAAAGTGTTATTGAGCATTTTGTCATTAGAAACCGAAACCTTCAAAAAAAGAACAGTCAGTTCCCATACTGACTTTACGTGTTAATCATACGCGCCTATCACCATGTAGCTGCCATAATAACACTGCGCAGAGTCGATTTCAAAACAATAGTTCCTTCTCTAGAAGGAACAAAAACAGTGTTAGAATAGAACGAAGTTGGTTTGGTTTGAACAAACGATGTCAAATCAACCTATAAATAAAATTAAGTTCACTACGGCTACATAAGACGTAGAATTAAAGGCATAATTTAGGTTAAGTACAGGCTATATGTAGGCTGTTACCGCATGGTCAATCGGCAGCAACGTCGTCGCAGTTAGCAACAATGTTGTTTGAACATTACAACTAAGATTCCCGAGTTGAATTCAAATTTAACTCAATTTAGTCAGAGCCACTGTCAATCACTGTGGTTGTCATATTAATTTACTGCAAACTAACTTCACACTAAGTTACACTGCATAACTAGGTATTAGTTGATACCTACTGTTTTGCATAACCTGATGATCAGCTGCCGGTTAGCTCAGTTGGTAGAGCGTCCGATCCTTAATCGGAAAGTCGGTGGTTCGAGTCCACTCCGGCAGCTTGTTTTTTTGAAAATCTGCGCATGCAGGGATCCAAGTCCAATGCACTGCATGCATTACAGAATACGATAGCTGATCGACCTACCTGCCCTTCCAGTGTTAATTAGCACTGGAAAATCGACCTACCCGAAATTACATAGGATTTGGAGATTCTGAATATAGTATATACGCGGCCCCTAGGCGCCGCGTAATAAGAAGTAAAATTTGAACCAATACTTAGCTGTTAAATCAATGTTTTAAACTTCGTTAGGCAATCTAGTTTAGCCAGTTTATTAAATTCAAATGCAACTTTGGCAGTCCGCTTTTTGTGCATCAGATACAGCGGATCATGTAGTTTATTGCTAGCATTTAACTATGGCAGGCGCACAGTTGCTGTGTGAGGTACTCTAGGGCGAGGTACATATTATGCCTGAGCGATGGCGCATTTTTAAAACTCTCAACTTTGTGCGCTTATAGCTAAAAAACGGTGCGTCCTGACCTAGACCTTTAACCGACTGATTGTTTTGTTCACCATTCATTTTTCTATCGAATGGTGGTTTTGCGATCTCTCTACGACGCACGTAGCTCCAGCAATGGCCAAAAAACTAGAAGGTGTCAGAATGAGACTGTCTAGCCAGTGATACTGCGGGCATTAAAGGGTAAAATCACAAAACTAACCAACTGCACAATTTTCATTTTATTAATTTCATAAAAATTACAGTAGATGATAACAAACAAACATTAAAGAATTATATATAATACAAAAGTATCATACCTACAAAGCACTTTACAAAACCTTTAACACCGGCACGGACACTGAATTACCATAAATTACACTAATCAAATTGTGACAGTAAAAACGGCAAAACACAAAAAATAAACAAAATTAAGTAGAAAAAAAATCTCACAAAAAATATATAGCGAAATCGTGAAGTTCCAGCATAAAGTTTTAGCAAACTTTCGCTTAATAGTCAACACTTGAAACTATTTCCTAAATAAGAATACTTACAAAAACAGCAGTTTTTTATTGTAATTACGCAATTTATTAGAGTTTTTACAAATGTTAAAAAATAGAACAGTAAATAAACAAAATCAACATAAAAGTAACAGAAACAAAAACAAACAGAAAGTACGAAATTGATAAAATAAAATGAAATAACGAAAAAATAAAAACTTAAGATTTGATTGAA
The DNA here is from genome assembly GCA_030248245.1 of Trissonchulus sp. WLG1_4. Classification (NCBI taxonomy): domain Eukaryota; kingdom Metazoa; phylum Nematoda; class Enoplea; order Enoplida; family Ironidae; genus Trissonchulus; species Trissonchulus sp. WLG1_4. Next base: position 3,938 of record JASANF010006574.1, read on the forward strand.
ATTATAACAAGCATTATATGTACAAAAAACGCTTCTTATAAAGCAAAAATAACGTAAAACTATAACCATTGCAAACATGAGTTTGATTCCAACATGAATAATTTGCCCTGAATCTACATCAGATTCGCATGCGTCAAGCAGCTATTAAACAGACGCAATTCAGCAAGCTACTTTAACTATCAAATCTAGAAAGTTTCCATCATTATAGGGGTATTTCCCAAACGGTCAAATTATGGAAATCATTTTGCCAACTATTTATACTACAAGTGCACAATGTAATTCATGGGCTGAAGTTTTTCGAGATTTACCTCGACTGTAAGGAACTACAACTGCAAGAATATATAGAACCTAAATTCACAAAAAACTTTTCCATTAGTACGATCTTGGAGATGCTTTTTTTGGCTTTCAGCCAAATCCAAATGACTAAAAAAGTTGTCAACACAAACAAACATTATCAAACAAGCAACAAAGCAACTAGATCAGATCAAACTACTGAGAACAAAACGAAGACACAATACAACTGCGATTATGCAAATGACAACTGAAAACGAGATCGGTTTGCGTGACAGAACAGCGGTAGGACTTGGTTAAGCTGGCATTTTTTTAGAAGGATATGGAAATTTGTTTTTGATATACTGCGAAACAATTCAAAAAAATCTTTTTATAAAACTTGAATATTAAGCAAAAATCCAATTTTGTGCGGCCTCAGTGGAAAACAAAGACATGATCTCCCCAACCTCTCAAAAGCCAAAATGCCAGTTTAGCTACTACATAGCTAAAACAAGTCCACAAACGTGACACAAGTAACGTTTCGTCCGTCATTTGTAGTTTGCGACTTGTGAGCCAAATGTAGGTAAAAACAAGAATAGCCAGAGACCAAAGACACACAAGAAAAGTTGATGCGAAATGTTGTCACAATATAAAAACTATATCAACAACGAAAAAGTTAATCAAACATGTCATGGTAGTTTCCACTTTTTATACAATTTCGACTCTCTTTCAAATAATTAATTGGATGACAAATAAATGTTAGAAAACATAGCTGATGTATCCGTTATTCCCCATAGTAACACATCTAGAGCCAAAGTATAATATTATCACAACCTACAAAAATTGGTCCACATTAAATACCCACATAAAATGTTACTTCCTTTCAATTCATTCAAGTTCATTTCAACATTTCAACTCGAGTAACTGACTTACGTTACGTAATCTATGACACATGTATCGCAAAAATTGAGGTCAAATCCGTTTAAACCACTTCAAAAACTACATCTCATTTCCCCACAAACTCATATGAGTCTTTCCTCGGGCGGTGGTTTCATGACCGGCCCCAGATGTACCCTGGCGCCATTGACTTCCTGTCTGGACGGACTATATGTGCCATGGGTGGCCCGTTTATTGCGAGCCACGACAGCAAAGGCCACAGCGGCTATCAGGCATAGCAGAATGGCAAAGGCGACGATGGGGGCGATGATGTAAAGCAGAGGGACAGTGCTGGAGGTGGCGGGGAGGTGCTGAAATGGGGGATATTTGAATGGTAGACTAGACCACTTTTAGAATTCAATGATAGACTGGGTCTAACTGCCAAAAAGCGCTTTTAAGCAGGTGAATTTTACATATTCGTGTCATCAGTCAAAGGAGTCTACGTGATTTAAAGATCTACGTGTTTCAAGGTGATTTTTGTAGGTATTCATTCACTACAGGCGAAAGCAGTGCTGCATGACATCAAAGTTCAACAAGCTATTTACAGAAATCCAACCACTAGTGTCGTCATATCGTCCTAAAAGACAATCGATTCTGCAGTTAGACGCACAACCGATCATACTGCCTCTGCCTGACCCAGCTTATTTAAAATTACTTATATATTACTTATCTGAATGATTCAGAAACTTCCAGTTTTGCGGATGAATAAAAAAAGCACCTGTTCACAGCGATTGCCTCCAAACTCGTCCGGGCAGAGACAATCGTAGAGTATCAGCCCCTCATTGACCCGAGCATTGTTACACAGACCCCCGTTGCGACACTCGTGCGTCTGGTTGGACAGACAGGGGTCGTGACGGTCACAGCTGAGCCCGATGAAACCTAAAACACTAATAAAATCCAAAACATTGATCTCGAGAAACAGCCGAAGACGTGTGTGTCTCGCAGACTTTGTGAATGAGCCAATACATTTATCTCATCACAAGCCTCAACCCTTTTGTACTTGTACAGTGACTCGTGACAACCGGTCCTGAGATCACCACGGTGGTCGGTGACAAAATAAATTGTAAACTAAATTATAAAAACTAGTAAAATTGCGGCACCTTGTTTTCCAAAGAGTGCCGGATATAATATACTGGTCCTGTGGGAATGAACAAGCATCTAGATCTTGTTCATTTGACGCAAGTTTTTGATGACCATTTCAAAGTTTATTACACTTAATACCCTCAAAATAAAAATAGAATAAACCAACTAAAAAATTATTTTCCACAGGGAAAAATAAGTTACCCGCATGGCATTTGCAGCTGAAACTGCCGATGGAATTTTCGCATGTTCCGTGAGCACACAGGCCCAGGGCGCATTCGTCAACGTCCACATCACATAAATCTCCATCGTAACCTAAACATTACTTGATTAATCAATTAAAAAAATTACAATCCAGTGAGTAGACTGTAAATTATACTGACTGGGTTTTTTCGCAAAAAAATCACAACAAATTCTCTTTTCTCAAACACGAGTCCTAATCCTCTTGTAATAAAATACTTTTAAAAACTGTCAGTCATGTTTAAAGTTTTTTACCTGTTCCGTTACACTGACAATAGAAACTAGCTATTCCGTCAATACACACGCCCCCGTTGAGGCAGGGGGATGACACGCACTCGTCGATATTAATTTCGCATGATTCTCCTGAAAACATAAAAACTGCTTCTGTTAATTACACCACTCGGCGTTTCACTAAAAACAATACATCTTTCCTCCAAAAGTCAATCTCGATTCATCATAATCCATACCGTAGAACTTGATCCCCAACCCAGCAACGCGAACTAAAAAGGATCAACAGTCAACACAATGTACCAAAACGAAACAGTTAATATTACTGATAATAAGGTAAGCTAAAAACTGTCTATTTCTTATTTCTCTGCTACGTGCTAAGAGCAAAAGCAATTCAACTCATTCGAAAGTAAATAGACAATATCATCCCAAGAATTCAGAGTTAACAGTTAACACACGTATTCCCTGTAAATAGTTGTTAATTTGACTAACCGTTCATAATGGTGGCTCGCTCTTGTAGAAGAAGAATGAGATACTATTATGTACTCTTAAATTTTGATAATATGACCAGCAAATCTAAAGCACAGTGAGATACTACTATGTACTCTTGATAATACTGACCAGTGTACCCAGTAACAAAATGAGACACTATTATGTACTCTTGATAATACTGACCAGTGAACCCAGCAGCACAGTGACAAGTGAATGAGGCATTGCCAGAGTGACTGTGACAAGTGGCCGCGTTGGCACAGGGATTGGAGTCACAGAAGTTAATCTCAGCCTCACAGTTGCGGCCAGTAAAGGCCGGGGGACAAGAGCACTGGTGGAGGTCAGGGGTCAACTGGTGGCAGTCGCCGCGGACGCAGGGACTCTGCAGACAAGTGCCGGCGTGCTCGCAGTTTTGGCCTGCAACAGCAAAAGTCCAAGTTTAGTACATCACAGTGCTTAGCTTATATCAAGAGTACACAATAGGATTATTATGTACTCTTGCTTAAGTTAAGCATGTCATAGTAATTTTATTGTCATAGTTCTATGATAGGTTTTTTTCATATCCTAGTTTAATTCTAGATAATGATAATACTGGGGAAAAATAAGGTGAATGCATCTTTGTTTTCAATACAGAAAATACAAAACATCTGCAAATAGTAAACGGGCCAAAAATATAACAAGGGAAATCGTGGAACTGTACATTGATCAAATTATACTGCTTAGTTTAACCTCGTTAACTTTCTAACGTTTGAAATTCCAACCTACGTTCATAAAAACAGCTTGAACCTCGTAATTAATACCTAAGTCATCGATTATTATGAATTATTTACTTATTCACTTTCAAAAAGTTTTACCTAAATAAAATTGAGGACAGTCGCATGTGTAATTGCCAGGTGTGTTGGAGCAAGAGGCTTGCTGCTGACAGGGCGACTCGAGACATTCATCGATATCAAGCTCACAATGCTGGCCTTCCCAACCTAGAATGTGCAAACTCCATTGAGCTGCTATAATATGCAACAACCAAAGTACATACAGAAAAGATTCTGAACATCAAAATTAGAAACATAAGTCACTGAGTACAGAGTGACAGTCAAGCACACATCGGGAATGGCAAAAAATGGGGAGGAGGAAGACACTGCCGGGGGGGGGGGTCATCAACTGAATTTTCTTTGCAATTTGAAAGTATTTGCTATCAAAACTACACATATCCATCCATTATTAAACTTCATTCAGCTGTAAGGTTAAAACCGGACCAATGTGTACGCTAACAGTTGGAATGAAAATTCACAATCAGTTATTCACATTCAATACAATTAATTCGATATTAACCGCTATCGTACCCTTTTCACAACTGCACGTATAGTTCCCGATCCCGTCTTGACAAGTGCCGTGGGCGCAGGGCTGAGTCTCGCAGTCGTCGATGTTCACTTCACAGTCTCGGCCTAAACAGGAAAAACGAAAAATAAAAAAATCAGTACGAGACACATTAATTATTATTCGCAAATGGTCAATTATATTTCGTCAGCTGCCAACCAGTAGCTGACTATAACAATGCAAAGATAGAACCACATTTGCTGATTCGCTAATCCAGGGCAAGCAAAAGTAATTCCAATCAGCAGTACCTTTGTGAGTCTAATCAAAGCACATAATATGATGTACATTACTAAGACCACGTTAAAACCAGATTTAGGTTGAAATCATAATGCTAATTTAGTTGATCCAAATCCCGAAATCAGATTTCAGAATAGCTTAATCCTTCTTTCCATCAATTTCTCACAGAGAGCTAGGCTTATTATTATACGGGGAGTCATTCATTGTATTCTGCTAAAAAATTAACTATATACTCCTTTCTATAGTCACTTCATATTATGTCCTAAATGACACAGGGACAGAGACAAGGACAAACTTAAAACTGCTCAGAGAATAAATGGCAGTTTCGTTCAGCTATTTTTTGCACATTATAAACTAGTCTAAATTAGTCACATTTTTTAAAAGCTTTTTCAAATCGCAATGGAAAAAACGCCAAAAAAGTCAAAACTTTAGTGTGAACCGGGCTTTAAACAATAGCATAACGAAATCGTGGATTTCTAAACTATCCAACAGTAATTATCCCCGACCTGTGAATCCAAAGGGACAAGAGCACTGGTAATCTTGTCGCTCGGTGAATGACTGACATGTGCCGCCCTGCTGACAGGGGTGGTGGGCGCAGTAGTCGATCTCAGACTCACAACGAAAGCCAGTGTAGCCGCCACGACAAGTGCATTCAAATGACTTCTGTGAAATAAAAAAAAGTTGAATAAAATCAGGTAGCAAAAAAACACTGGCTGTTAAAAAAAGTTAATTGATTAGTAAATAGCTTTACTTTTAAATAATTAATTAACAGATTTACACATTACCATGCCAGTGAAATTTCTCAAGCAAACTCCACCAATCTAGTCATGATGCAACCAATATTAAACTGTTAGGTTAGGCGTCCAGGGAAGCGAAATAATTTACGCCAACTCACCTCAACAGCAGATAGAACTTTGTCAGTACAGGTTGCACCGTTGAGACAGGGGTCGGCAGAGCAATCAACGTTCAGCTGAAAGCAGTACACGCTATAAACACCAAATTGGCATTAACATTGCAATGCTTTGTGTCACTGTATCAAAAAGACACTGCTGTGAATTCGAAACACACGTAGTCCCATAATGCAAATTCGAAACTAAAGACTCATAAAAAAATGTTTGCACCAATTGAGAAAACTAAACATTTGACTTTGTTACGAAAAAAATTGATTTTGATATTATAAAATTACAAAAAATTATAAAAAAATTACAATAAGCCAAAAAAATGTGGTTACGAATATCTGTGTCAAATGTTTTTTCAATCTGTGCGTTAACGTATTTCCCATTTACTTAAAAATCTTATTCAATTTCACACTTGCAAACTTAGGATTTACGGGGCGATTTAAAGGAACTGTATCATAAGGATATTTCGAGCTCAACCTCGGACGAGCATCAACAGGGTAGACTTTACAATAGCATACTATATTCTATGTACTCTTGATAAGCGTATAATTCATACCTTAAATTCACAAAACCGTCCAGTATAATTCTCCGGACAAGAGCATTGGAATGCATTCAGCAGGTCAGCGCATGTGCCGCCGTTTTGGCAGGGGTTCGAGGAGCACTCGTCAAAATCGGTATCGCAGCTAGACAATAAAAAACAAACATTACAGCGATAAAAACTAAAAAATAAAAATCCAATAAATTAAATTTCCAGCAAAAAATGCTATCTTCAATTAATTGCAGTGTGACCGAGTGTTTCGCCAGCTAAAACCTAGCTCGTTAACACTGACAAAGTGACAATACCGAAAATTCAGGAGGCTGCATAATGTTCAGTAACCTTGTTAAAAAGCTGACATTTTTACAAAACTTTCTGTTTGGCTCACGGGCTTATACAGAAGGATTATAAAGAAAAACCTCTGATCGCTACAAAGGTGGGCGACGCGGAGAAAGATTTGCAATTTACGGTCAAAAATCATAAGCAAACACATTGCTCATATTCAACCCCCTACACCTTGTCAATGCATTTACGCATGCGCGAAGATAAATGAGATAATGAGTGTCATTTTTGGAAGTTTCCTTGTCAACTTCATCCATCGCACCCCAGAAGCAAAATGTAAAGAACATACTATAGAATAATAATGTGATACTGTTCCATTACGTACTCTTGATAACCATCAATTATTTATAAAATAATACAAATATTCCCTAGTATGTACTCTTGATGTAACGAACTTACAACTGCCCCGTGTACCCGGGCACACAGCTGCATGTATAATTAGCGATACCGTCCAAACAGGTGCCGAATTCACTGCATTCATGAGCAACACAGTCGTCGATATTAGTCTTAAAAATATAAACGCTGGTTATTACTCTTCTAGCAACTCAATCAAACAAAGTTCTTTCTGCATAGCACGTCAAAACGAAAAATGCAAAAAGTTGAATGCGAGTGTGAACGTATTGTGTAATGAATGATCTGATGAAAGTGTGAACTCATTTCACATCCTCGAAAAAAAACAAACATAATTCTCCATAACACCTATTTATGACACCTCCAACTTGCTAACAAAATTTCGTAACTTTGCCTCAACCTTGAGATAAATTCTGAAGAAACCAAATTTTTCCGTATTTCGTTAGATTAGATAGGATACATAGAGAAGAATATGTTAACAGCCTTTGGTAAAAAGGATGATTACCGTTCAAAACTCACTTCACACTGTTGACCAGTAAACCCAATACTGCAGCCGCACAAGTAAGCATTGAACAAATCCTGACATTCTGCTCCGTTCAGACACGGATTAGGTGGATTAGGGCCGCACTGAGGGTCGCCATGGCAACCAGGCTGGATTTGAATTAATTTGTTGGAGATTAAAAATTGCTTTCGCGGAAAATTATCCACGGTTGGCAAAAGTGTCTGTTCAAAAAAGTCCACATTTATACCGCTGAACGGATCAGCGCCTAAGGTAAAATTATCAATACAACCCTTGAATCCATTGTCGGTTAGGTCCGACTCAAAATTGCCGAATTCTAGCTGCAAGCCAGAAATCGCAAAAAAATCACTCAGTTTCGCCGAAATCGGCTCTGGAGATAAAATCATTTCGAAATTTTGATCAATTTTAGCCGAAACACCGGTGTGACCAAACTGAATTGAAATTGAGTGCCATTCTGCATCATCAAAATGTTCGCTAGGTGGCGCTGTGATATAGGTTTCCGTAGCTCCGCCTCCAGGCTGCCCCGTCAACCAATAGCGTATCAGCATGCTGGAATTGACCAATGAGAGCGTCAGAAATTCCTGGTTCGGAGCTGAGAGGCGAAGCAAGCTGGCACTTTGGTCACGTGTTCGAAAGGAAAATGACATCACGCTAAATTCTGGCAAAACTACATCAGGTAGTACGCTGAACATGGCAACACTGTCATCGGTAAACGTAAACGGAGATAAACCTAAAATAAACAGCAACAATTAATGATGCTAAGATTAAAAATTGAAATAAAACCCAAAATCCAAATCCATTCAGCTCATTCAAATTCAACACTAGGTAAATAGCTTTTTAATCACACAGTTTCTGCTTCGATACTTTCAGATTGCGTAAAACCAGCCTAAGTAGTTCCATTTCAGTAAAGTGAAACATAGCGAAACACCGCGCGTATTAGAATGTTGCCCTTGCACTGCGTTTAGTAAGACTGAGCTATGTCTACGTTTAACAAGACTGCCGTTACGCATTACGTCACTACCATTTTAGGTTATACTTCAGTATCAGTATCCATAATATTTGAATGCAATTTACTAAGTACATGTAGCAATCAGAGATGAAACCGGGTCACTTTTTTCTGACCAGGTGACCCGGTTTCATCTCTGGTAACAATCCTACACAAAATACAAGACACAAAGTATGCGTCATATGTATCTAGTAGTTACATGAGTATCCGTAAAGAGTGTTGAGACATTGCGCGCCCTCTGGACATTGAACCACTGAGCAGAAATCTGGCTCCGTGCAATTCCGACCCTGCCACCCTCGAGCACAGTGGCATCTTAAAAACAAAAACAGGTGCTTGACAAAAAACACTGATATGAGCAAACATCACAATACAAAGAAGACCTCAGAAATAGTCTTATTAATCTACCAGCATACAACTGCAAAGAAAGCTGAGTCTAACTGAAAAATGCTGGACACTGAGAGAAAAACACTTTGATCTACTTACGAAAATAACTACTTTCAATCATGAAGACAAAGAGTACAGCTAGTAGTCCCAATGATCTGTTCTCTGTCGTCTCAAGATTCAGACATTTGTGGTCAGACGTTAAATAGTAATTTTAAGAAAGAATTTTTTATTTATTAAGGTCTTATTAATTAAACACAATAAAAACCTACTCAAAATCATTGAAAGTCACCGAACACCGACCCCCATTGGCACACGGCGTATCTCGGCACATATCATCACTGACAAGTCCTCGCAGAACATTATTATGCAAAGTCACCTGACCAAAAGAGCTCAGCTGATTGGCTAAAGCAGAATCCGTGTCAGGGTAGAAAATAACGTATTTATTTGGCTCAATTCTGACGTCCTGTAGAGCGCCTTTGAATGATACTGGCGATAGAAACGGGCCGGAAGCTTGCAACTGACGCCTTGCTCGTTCTATTGGCGAATCCTGTGGGATGCCGGCCAGATAAATCACATCAGCAGCTAGCGGATAGCTTACGGGAGATTTCAAGCGTTCATCAAAGACCAAGGTTCGATCCACCAAGCCTCTGATTCGATTGCCATCTCGCTGAACGTTGATCTCATGCCATTGACCATCGTTAAGTATGATAGGCGTGTTCTCTGCGTCTGTTTCAAACGCTCTGACCAACGGTCCTAATTTAGTGACCACTCGTAGACTTTGATTCCAGATTTCCGCCGATATGAACATGTCCGATAGAGGAAATCCAGTGGTCAGAAACTCTTCACTGGCTCGTGGTCCGATGAACATCAGCTGTCCATCTGGGGCTCGCGTCAGACAGAGGAAGGAGATATTAAGTGACTGAGTCAGTTGGTCTCGCTCGCCCGGCTCCAGCTCGATCACGGCATAGCTGTGATTCTGCTCATGACCAAAAGTGGCCGGTGGCAGACCTGAAAACGACAGATGGATTATTGATTGCTATCCTGAGTCCAGACTGAGTTTAGTCAAAATGGACGTGCGGCTACTTTGAGCCACAAGAGAACTAATAAAGAGATAACACATTTGTTTAAAAATTTTAAAACTCTATCAGTCTATCAACAGAGCGAAAACAAACATAAAACAAAGTACAAACGCTACACATGAGTTAAGGGGAAGTTTCGAAAATTTCCGCGCCAAAGTAAAAAAACTTCCAAAAAAAAAACAGGAAAAAAAAAAAAAAAAAAAAAACCCCCCACCCAAAAAACCCCTGAGGCTGTCGCGGGCTTTAAGCAACTTTTTTATTGCAATCTGAAAAGATACGGCTGTAAGTATTAATCGATTCATTTAATTAAGTAATTAACTAAAAATCCTCTGCTTACTTTGAGCACAATCAGGTGCCAAAAATGGTCTCTGACAGGCGCACCGATATTCAGTCCACAAATCCTGACAGTCTCCGTTCCCAGAACAAGATGAGGCGGTGCACTGCTTTTCTCGCTGGCACCCTGGTTTCAGATTATACGAATTTTGAGCCGATTGCAGGGGTACCAAAACTGAACCACCTATTTCGATGTCCCTCAGACATCCCCTGAAATTGGGCAACATATGCTGCCCCCTATGTTCAGGGGGCAGTAGAAGGCCCCCAATTTTTAAATTAGCAATCGCTAGTCCAATGCTAGGAGTAGCGGAATCTGAAGGCTGACTGATCGTTTGTACTTTATCAGCGGAAGAGTTCGTTTCTCCATTATCCGGTAGCAGATAATACACTTGGAACCCACTGTTTGTATCGTGCTTCAAAGCTATCGTATGCCAATTTTCATTGGTCAATTCGCTTAGCGTCTGAAAGTCTAGCACACCATACGGGTGTCTGAGACTGAGTGAACCGTTGCGCAGACCCAGACTGAACACAGCTCGTCCGAACAAATCAAATCCCGACACTAGTAGACCTTCTGGAACCGTAGTTCGAAAGCTGAGCTTGATAAACAGATCGCCAGAGGGGGGATTGATCACATGCACCAGCACAGCCGACCCATCGTAGGAGGCCGTGGTATCAGTTTGGCACTTTTCCCCAGTCGCCCCCGGGGGACAAGAACACTGGAACAAGAGCCGTCCCTGAGTATCCAGGGTTTTCCCACACTTCAAACCGGCAGGACAGCCGCCCGGATCACAAGTAGATCTGGGCGCCGCCACTATGTCTCCTGTTTGTCTGGGTCTGGGCGTAGTAATGGCCAATTTTCCCACGATACTGCCGGTGTCTGAGTAGTTTCCCACGCTACTAAAGTCTGTGAGAAAATCCACCAGGCTGGTGACGCTGCTAGACTCTATGGCGCCAGTGCAGTTGATATTTTCCGGGGGACACAGACACTGAAATGAAGAGCCACTCGGTCCCAGTTCAATACAGGTGGTCCAGGGGGGACATGGGTTGGATGCACAACTTCTAAGAGGTCTGGCCGTCTGTGGGGGGACTGGACGTTCTTGCAAATTATTAAATACATCTATCAGTCGCACTTCGCAAAGCTGACCAGTAAAGCCAGGATTGCAGGAACACTGGGGTTCAATAGCGTCTAAAACATGAAAACATAAGCGTAATAAGCCAAACGCAAAAACTCCAATAGTCCAGTACTTTCACATTGTAGAATATGCTTATTAATTATCAAATAATACTACATGACGACCTGTGGTAAAACACTGTACCAGATGTCTCACTTTGATCTGTGTAGCAGCTGCCACCGTTGAGGCAGGGACTAGAATGGCAAGGGTCCGCGTGTGCGGCGCCGTCCGCGAACATTTCCTTTGGCAGCGGACCGCCGATCTGCTCACAAACGTAGCTAAAACAACAAAAAACTTTTTTTAATTGTTCAAGATAGAAAACTGATAAAAACTGCACAAAGCTAAGTAATTGATTCCAATGAAACTAATGCATAAAAGTTGTATCAGGAGACTATCAGTATCATTCTAAATGTTCACAATCCTATGGATATGGCAGACTACGTAATGGATTAATGTAAGATGTAAGAATGCAAATTCAGAGAAAAATTATGCATCATCCATATCAGTTCACCAATGGAGAAGACACCTGCTGAACGTTTTTCACGGAAACTAGTACGTTTACGGCCGATCCAAGCTAACAGCATAAGTTTTCGAAAGAAAATCACAGCAAGTACTTCTAATAAATAAAACAGACTACAGCGGCTGCATATTTTTTCATCACTCTACAACTCAAACAAATAATCGACCCATTATCCTCCCAGAACTTAGCCTTTGAAAAAAACCAAAACTACTCTAATCTTCACCATACGAGTACCAAAAGCAGAAGCACCATACTTTTGCTGAGCAATCTGTGAACAGATATATCCCTCCGGACAGATGTCGGGCAGACACACCCCGGACTGTATTCTCAACTGGCAATGGGTGCCGGTCCAATCGATGGGACACTGACAGGAGGGCACGTCACGAGCCGTCAGAATGCACAGACCACCATTCAGGCAAGGCGCTCTGAAAGCAAAGCCAGAGTCCATTTACTTGACGTCATGTTGAGTTCGTATCGAAATCGAGCCTACTCATTGCCACTGACTAACAACCTCGGCACGGTCTGTCGCGATCTGATTCTGGGTTTTTTTTGCGCAAAAACGTTCGCAATTGCGAAAAAAATTTGATGATTGCGAAAAATTTTCAAACCTTTTCGCAAAATTGCGAAAAAATTTTGACGCAGTGAAGGTGACCTCGTAATGTCTCTACGCTGATTTTTGTGGTTTAGTTGGAAAACATTTCCGATACGTCCCCAATTGACCAAATTTGGCCTAAAAATTGAAAATTTCTTCTACTTTTTCTAATCCCCTAGGCCCGGACTCGTGCAACTTTGTGACTTGATGTTTCTAGTGACTGTAAATGGGACACATTTTCTTCCATGTATCATCACACCGACTGCATGTAACACTAATATACAGTAAGGGGTCGGAGGTGACGTAATTAAGAAAAGAAACATTTCAAAATGGTAGCATTTTCAGGCCTAACTTGGTCATTGGCAGGGTTCTGAAATTTTTTTACGGCTGTACATCGATTGTGAAAATTGTGAATAATTACTCAAAATTCCAGGACGGCTCCATAAATTTAAATAAAAATGTCAAAACCGTTGCTTTTTGGCCAAAACGGGTAAAAAATTGCGTCAGTCTTAATCCTGTTTAGGCGTAATAATGTTTCATTAACATTTAAATGTAAAATCTACTGCATTAAGTAACAAAAGTAAGTCTGCGAAAAAAAATTTGATTTTGCGAAAAAAATTTCAAGCTTTTCGCAAAATTGCGAAAATTTGCCAGCGAAAAAAAAACCAGATCTGATTCCAAGAGTAATGGGCGTGCATCGACATGTATGGTCTGTACTCAATAGGGTGGAATGAAACAGGCAATACGAGCGCAGAGCACCGGGGGATCGGTAAAAAAAAGGATGCTCGATCGTTGACGCAAACCGACAGTTTAAATTTTTTATTTTTACTCAAAATTGAGGCACTGTTTTGCTTTGAAAAAGAAGAAGGTTTAAGTATTTGCGGCCCACTATAAGCTAACCATAGTTGCATTAATCATGTGGAGTGTAGTGTGTAGAACATGCATTTTGTGCACTATGTAAACAAACACCGTAGACGGCACAAAGAAACATTAGTCTCAGTGTTGTGACTTCTTTTCGTCAGAATTTGGTAGTTTAACCTCTGCATACAACTATGAAGGCAAATAAGCTGTCTTATCAAGAGCACATTGTCCATATAGAACGAGTAACAGTTATGCACTAAACTTGTTAAACTTTGTACTTAATTCAATATTCCAACTTTTCGCTACAAACTTACCCATTGCAGGCAGCCTCATCTCCCACCCCGGCAGTATCATGTTCACAGCGGTCCCCGAATTTATCCAAGGGGCAGTGGCAAGTGGGTGGTGGCCCGTTGATGCACTGGCCCCCGTTCAGGCAATAGTCCGGGGTGCAGGCCAGGGCTGAGCGCTCACAGAACTCTCCCGCAAATGTGGGCGCACACTGGCAGAAAAAGTCAAAATCTTTCGGTATGCAAAGGCCTGAAATAATTGTATATTGATAAAATCGTTGTTTTATGAATGTGCTGTTGAAATTCAGTAATTGTAATTGATTAAATGATGGAAATATAAAAAAATTTAAAATTCACACAATTGAACATTATTTACAGACACATGAACTGATACAATGCTCATACTCTGTGACTCCACCTTCTATTAAGCACACAACTGCCATATGGCTAAACAGCAAAACAGCCTAATATATACATTACTTTTGTCTTCTGTCAATCTACTACCAAAACTAATAAAATATATAATATAGCGCGGACCATTTTAAAATTCTCACTAATAATACTGTTTCAAACCCAATCCCAGCAAACGAACCCCCATTAAAGCACTGCACGTGTTGACAGGGATCGCTGTTGGTGACACCCGCTTCAGTGCCAATCACTGAAATCTCGCACATAAGGCCAGTCCAGCCTTGGGGGCAGAAACAGTGTCGAGGGGGCTGTGGGGTAGTGAGGTCACAAGTGCCCCCATTCAAACAGGGGGCCAGTTGGCAGTCAAACTGGGGGGCAGTGGGGTGGGAGCGGTTGTTGGCGGTGACTTGAGCAAGCTGATTGCTGACGTTGCCTTGCAGCAGAACACAGGCGTGGGTGTCGCCACGCTGTTCGCAGCTGAAAACGGATTAAACGGATTAAATAAATTAAAAATAGATTACAGAAGTAATTTATACCAAATTACTGTAAAGAATCTTTGGCTTTCTAGATTGCAAATTCATTCCCATGTTCAAATGTCTTATTGTTTTGACATCGAACATAGTTGACTTGTTGAAATATTGGGATAATTCGTGAAGACATAGCAATTAGCATTTACCTAGAACTCCAATTCTATGACTTAACGTTAATATATCCTAATAATGGCGTGAGATTTACTTCACATAGAAAAATTTCCCAAATTATTAAAAAATTAAGTCATCAATTCTAATTGACTGAAGATTAGTGGAATCGAAATTTTGTAATAACGACGAAAAAGATTCTCAAAACAAAATTTAATTCATTTACATTACCTATTTATATAGTCCCTCATAACTGTTCAAAACACTAAGCACTTAATATCATTTAAAAATTAAACCATCTGAACAGATCAACAGACTATAAACCTACACAAATCCCTCCGGACAAGCAATGGGGCAATTTCTTATCCCTGATCCCAATACAGCCGGTTCAACAGTGGTGGCTTGTAGCCTATCCCGTGGGACTAATATAGTTTCACAGTGAGGACCGGAGAATCCAGGCTGACAGAGACATGCAAATGAGTTTGACTCAGGCAAGGGAATGCATTGGCCTTGATTTGCACAGCTGGTGGGGCGGCAGAGTGGGGCTGGGCCGGGGGGAGCAAGCGGGGATTGACAGGAGCCCGGATGGCCTAAAATAATAGTGATACTAATCATTATACTTGTGATAATTAATAAATACTGTAGTTGTTGAGTTATAACTAATGGTAATAAGGAAAGAAACTGGTGACTTCAACCATGAAGACAGTGTATATACTAAATTCTTTACTAAATACAAACCATACGTAGCCGCAATAGACACTACTAGTGCTTGCCCGCCCCCATATCAGCCTTCACCCACTTCCCTTTAAATCGTCAGTTCTTTTTAAACATGGTGTAGCACCCCCAACGCAAGTGTGTTACTAACCCTCAGTTCCATCCTTGCACACACAATACGACACCACGCTAGCATTGGTCCGTCCATCGCTGGTCGTAAAGCACTGGCTGTCAAGCGGACAGGCTGGGTTGCACTGGCCAATAGGATTGACTGGGAGCAGCTGATTGGCCGACGGTTGCTCGCAGGTGGGCCCACTCCAGCCTTGCGCGCACAGACAGATGAAACTGTCTGGCTAGAACCAAAAGTAAATCGGTTAAAAAAATTATTCATAAAAATACATCTTTATGCTAAATTGATTATTATTAGTCCTAGATATGGATCAAAATTGACACTGCAATACAATCAAAATCGGCACTGGAAATGTGGAAATTAAAAATTGCGGAAATAAGGGAAATAAAAGGCAAACCAACACAAAAAAAAAAAAATTTCCCACACCCCGGGCCCCCCCAAAAAAACCCCCCCACCCCGACCCCCCCCGAAAAGTCCTGAAAGGGAAAACCACGTAAAAAAAAAAAAAAAAGCCAAAACAATAGATAAACAAGCTCTCCCAAAAACTGAGCGACACATTATTTTAGCTTGTAGTCTGAATTTTCGGGTCAAAACGTTAGCATTGGCTAAAATTTCCGATTGTTTGCTAACACTTTTTCTGGTTGTTTTAGCTAATATGATTGAGAAAATTTGCCAGAAAAAATTTCGGGCAAGTCTCAATGTCTCCAAATTTAGTCCGAAATGAGAAAAATGTTCCTGGGGGTTTCCAATTTCTTTTTTCCACCATCTATGCAATTATTATCGGTTTCTGGCCAAAAAGTAGCAGCATATCAAAAATAAACAATTGAGCAGATATAACGCATAAATTTGATTAGAAACGCCCTTTTTAAGTGCCGAGTGCAAAAAAATAATTTTATTTAAAGTCGAAAATACAGGAGCGTGGCTCATTTACGTACTCGACTAAAATTTTGTTAAACGATTCAATTTAAAGGATCGTCTTTAAGATTGAAAATACTAGTTTCATTCCTAAAATACACCCTCTTAGACAGACCTTTGGCCCCAAATTTCGCACACGCCGATACAAACCTTAATTAGAGCAAAATCATAGGTTTAAAAACGTGGCGAAATTGTTTTTGCACCTGGCTAGAAAATTATTAGAGCTTTTAGCCTATTTGGTAAAAATGGCAGACGATAAAACCCAGCTTGTAGTTGAGAATTTTTTGGCCGTATTTGTTTAGCAAAACCCTAAACTGTTCATGAAACTTATCCGTTAACTGTGCTGTTTCAAGAACTTTGTCAATCCGATAAAATGCACTTGCAAAGTCGTCTACTAAATTAGGCTACACACTATGGTTTGTGAAAAAATGTCAATTTATAGATAAAGTTTTAACAACTTTTCAAATTGTTTTGACAAACTAAATCCGATAATTGCATGAAAGCGAAAAAACTGGCTATAATTATATATACTAAATCAAATTTTTTCAATTGGAAAGACTTTGCAGCGGTAAAGCATGATTAACACTGGGTCGCACAAGTTTCTGATTCAGAAATTTGATTTCCACACCACAATAATTCACGCTTAGCTGTTTTGGATTAAAATAAGTTGGAAAACTAATAAGAATATACAATAACAATTTAATCGTTGAAACAGAGTCTTTATACAGTACCTTAAAATATCCATACTAAAGAAAAAACTGGACAATAAATGACTATCACAACTCCTTTTCAAACCACAACCTATAGTTTTTTCGGCCGTAAAAAATACCTCTGAGTCAGACACACGGCAAGTCCCACCATGAGCACACAGGACATCTGAGCACTGCACAGGAGCACTGACAGGCACTGCTAGCTGGCATCGTGGGCCGTAGAAGCCAAGAGTACAGGAGCAAAATGTTGAGCCGTCATCATTCACCAAGCACGAGCCACCGTTGGCGCAGAGGTTGGCCGGTACACTGCACGGGTCGTGGGTTATGTCGATGGGTTCGGATCCTCCTAAAATGAAAAATGGATAATAGACTTAGACTACTGAATCCAAGGATTAAGGCCTCATTCGCAACAGAAAAACAAAAAATTAAACAAAGTTATGTTGTCATTAAAGCTGCTGTTTTTATGACTACATACTTCCCATTCTAAATTAATGGAAATTACTCTGTTGAATCAAAATCCTACTTATATCATAGAAATAGCATCTGAATAACTGAATTCGAATTGAATGGCAAAAAAAGAATGGTTATTCCAAAAATAAGCCAAAATAAAAACTTTCAAAGTTCGAAAAATAACTTTTGTTTCGCGCAGTAGCAACAAGTATTTCTACAAACCAACTGATTCGGACAGATACACCCAAAAGCGAAACCCCGTATCTGGGTATAAAAATTGGAATGTAGTTTACAGTAAAATGTTAAAAATCACCTGCACTACGGCCATTCTCAGCAAATGCTACAGTCAATGCAGCAAAAAAATACCAGAATACAGTAATCCGTTTGTCGTTTAAATATCGTAAAATCATATCGAATCCATAATACGTGTATAGTCAGTTGAAAAAAAATCAAACATGAAAGGGAAATACGTTTCTTTGTTGAAGTTACTACAAACCAAATCAATCATACAATAAGACAGGACGTAAATTTACTAAATCTATAAGCCTACAGTAAACAAAACAGTATTGCGATGAAGTATATTTGCGATACGACGAAAACCTCACAGAAGTAGAGACTCAAAATTTCATAATCTCAACAAATGCTTACGCATATATTAGCTATCACTATATTTGAGCAAAAGAGGGGGGTTCTGATGAAACAAAGTGTCGATCTGAAAGAGGGGCGATATATCAGTACGTAGATGAAATACATACACCCACGTAAAAATACTGGAATTTTTACGCGGCGGCCTCAGCCGCCGCGTATATACTATATTACAAAAGCTCGATTTGCATGTATCTCCTTCTCCCTGTGTTACTTGCGTTGTGAAAATTGGCAGGTCCTAAAAATACATTGTCTGTGTGTGCGTGTGTGTTCACTGTGTGTGTTAATCTTGCATCTCAACGTATAGTGTTGTAATACGTGTATTGCTCATCATGATCGCATGTCAGTCAGGTGCTGACTGCTGAAAAATTTTGCACACAGTGGGCAGTAATGACAAAACCTGTCGCACCAATGCTGCCTAGATTGTTTATCAGAGCGTTGGTACCAGAACACTTAAGGGCACAGCCTCAGAGGCCATAGTTTGGCACGCTATGCTATTATGCATGTTGCTGTGTTATGACAACACTGGCATCGGCTAAGTTAATTCACCAGCTGACATTTGACATTACTGGCAAAGGCAATGTACAAAACACGCAGTATTTTGTACACGGTTTTAACTTTTTTTGGCGGTTTTTGGCGTGTTTTTGATACTATTGTTTTGTACGGTTTTGTTGTTTGTCGGATACGATTGTTTTTGTTTTTTACGGTTTGTACGAAGTTTTCAACTTAATTTTCGTATCGAAAAACTGTCAAGGTTCTGAAAGCAAGATGCAGCTTAACATGTTAAAAATTTTGGTCTAAAAACTTTTGGTGCCGCGTTTTATATTCGAAGAATATCCTCAGCATTTACCAAAGCATGTCGTAACCAACTCTATCGAAAATTAGTTAAACTTTACTCGCAAGACGTGCTTGTTTAGTACAGTGTTTTCCAGTTTACACTAAACATAAAACCACAATAATGAACCGACGACCCCCCCCTGGCTGTCACAACAGCATGCTTACATCCATGTGCTATATGCAAGGATAGGATTTAAGCATGCATAATCAACAGAGCAACCAAGCATGCTCAATACAACTGTAAAGTTTGTTTACAGTGCACCTGCAAATGTAATGTATGTATGTGTGAGCTTGTACACCGGACACAAATTACACTGCTGTACTTAAAACTGTATAAGCTGACTGCAGCCCTATGCCTACTGCTAGACTTGGGGTCAGACAGGGCAAATACGTAAGTGGTTAAGCGAAATTCGTTAGCTGCTACGTACATATATACCTCCGTAGTAACACCAGGGTTGGCACGTCACGGGTTTGCTACCGAGACAGGAACTGAGATCGAGACCAGCCTAGTCTCGGTTTTTTTACGATATCGAAACCAAGACTGCCAACTCTGAGTAACACGTAATACAGTATATATATACCCTGTGACCAGACGTTTTAATCGTTCTACGAAGTTTCATAAACTTTCGTGAATCAGATGTCGAGTTGATTTACTGAAGTAAATTTATGTAAAGGCCAACGAAACTACCAATTTGACCATATAGAAGACTAGGCTTATGTAGTGAGTAACGGAGGGAGAAGCAGGTAAGATAAGTGAGCAACTGATAAGTGGTAAATGAAATAAGAGAACAGGCCAAACAAAACTTCAGACAGGCGCAATTTTAAGACAGTTCAAAAAAACTTTCTGATGCTGAAAAAGATGCTGCCCCACTACCTGACATTTTCAAAACCCTACTCTCCATCCTTCGATATTACGGATGACTCCCTCACGTGCTTCCCTATTATGCTGAGACTTAAAAATACAACTAAAAAAGCCTGAAAATTCAGGAGAAATTGACATTATGTACATATATAACACAATTTTACAGACTTCACAAAATTAATAAAGAACTATATCTCATCAATGAAGTTTCTTTGAACATAAAAAAGATTCAAGATAGAAAGTAGTTAGTTCAGATTTAGCAAAATTTACAGAACGGGACAAAGCTCTCAAGATGTAGGTATGTGAAAATCAAATATAAACCCTATAAACTACTGCACATATATATGCATTAAAAGTACACAAATTCTTGTGAAAAACTGTGAATAACTGTACTGGCCGCACGAAAACGTTACTCAGCAATGTATGTAGTAAATTTTGACTGTATGTATAAATCTGCATATATATATATATATATATATATATATATATATATATATATATACCGTAGTCTGGCACCTGTATAGCAGGCGGGGAAAAAAAACCCGCATTTTCATATTTCGTCATGTAGCTCATAGACTATACGTTTTCACGGGAAACCAAAAAAATCTGTCGTAGGCCTAACCTTGCTCTAAACGCTGGGACCAGTTTCATTTCGCTATCTCTTACCGTTTTTTGGCGGTAAGCCAAAAACTTGCCGGGGAAAAAAAACCCATTTGGGGGAAAAAAAACCCATGTGGGGGAAAAAAACCCACCCCATAAATCACCCGAAAAGTGTGTTAGCGGTAGTTTTTCAACGCTATGGCACGCATTAGGAGTAGTAGAGGCCCCTGATACCAAAACTATACGCAGATTTGCTATGGGGCCTCAGGGACACAAGTTTGAAAACTGCCTTTCGCAGCCCATTATAAAATTTTGAATTTTCAGATTTGAAAACAAAACACCTTAATTTCGCCTGAAAACGTTGAAAACAACTACAAAGTTGCGATAACGTTTCAAATACATGCAAAATATGCACTTTATGGCTACTTTTTACGCCATCGACCCTCTGTGGGGGGTACCGTGAGTGGGTGTGACTAGTCGTGACGGGCATATTTTACTTTCATTCGGTTATTTGGCGTTTAAACAAGAGAAATTAATAGGTTAAAATAAAAAACATACAAAAAACTGGCAATAGTACCAGAAAATACTACTTTCCACCCCAAAAGGACCTCAAAATGACAAAGTCCGACTGTTAGGCCTGTATTCCAGAATTCGATCGAGAAAGTGTCAGTTTGCGCATTTGTGCTAATAATAGACGTCTTTTTGCACTACCATGAGTCTTTTGGAGTAGCTACTAGGTTTTTCGACATCACCAGACCATTTTCAAAAAGTGGGTTTTTTTTCCCCCACATGGGTTTTTTTTACCCCGTCTAATTTCGGTCATGCCCCCCCTCGTACGAAAGAAAGAGGGATCTGCCACTGCGGTCATGAATAGAGGAAGGGTAGTCCTCTGTAAAAGTGTTTTTACATTTGAGCTCGCATCTCTTAGTGCTGAGAAATGAGACTCCAAAATTCACCTCCCTTGGAGCCAGGTCGGGACAAAAATGGGGGGGTCCAATTTTTGACTCATAAAAAATACTAGCGAGACCCCTTTTGGATACCGCTTACATACGTTTGCCTACAGGGACTGTACTATACGCTGGCGAATTTTTAGACCTGTACCACTTACCCAAGTTCTGGAACTGGGGTGGGTTTTTTTTCCCCCAAAAAATGGGGTGGGTTTTTTTTTCCCCGCCTGCTATAGGTATGCATACATTGCTATGCGAATGTGTACTTCTTCGGCTTCTGTGTGTGTACCCACGTGGTAAGATGAAAACCGCAACTAAACCTTGATTTTAATAATTTGTTAAAAGTTATACATCTGTAATGTAATTGAATTTATATATGTATGTACATATTTATATACAACTTTACATGTATAGCGGTGCGGGAAAAACCCCAATTTCAACTTGTGGGGTCGTCCTGTAGTCCAGATTAATCGGATGATTAATGCTCGCGCTTGTTATAACCATAGAAGCATCCAACCCCCCCCCCCCCCGCCCGCTCTCAGAAGGATAGGCACCCTCCCCTTCTGATGGCCGAAAAAGGACACCAAAATCAAGTGAAAAACGTGAAATTGCTAAAATTTTCCGGTTGCGGCCTAAAAAGTGCCCCAAAAATTACCTCTGCTAATCGAAGAATTGCGAAATCCCCCCCACCCCCCCCCCCCCATAATCTTAGAGAAAACAAAAGACCCTAAACTCCCCCAGTCCCCACAATTACTATCTACCTAGGCCCCCACAAAATACGACCCCCAGGAAAGGGGGGAAGGCCAAGAAAAACTAAAGAGGAGGGCTAGCTGCAATCTTATATAAAAAAAAAAAAAACTTCTAGCAATAGCAAAGCACAAAAAAATACCGACCACACATTGAACTTAAATCTAAAAAACCGAAACGAAACTGTAAGAGTGCCTACACCTACAGTGAAAAATTTGCAATTCCAAATTCAAATAGCATCCCTAACGTACTGCACATTACACACGCACACCGTAACAAAATACTGTAATAGTGTAATGCAATATAAAGCGACTGTTTAGCAATAGATATAACAGTCATTCTATATGATTAATGGACCTTATGGTCATTCCATGAGTCTTTTATTCGCGTGCAAACGTGCGCAAAAGGCGTCAAAAAAATTGAAACGCAAAGCTGCATAATCAGGGCGCAACGACAGTGCAATGTGTTGGCTTGCAATAGGATTACAAATTACATTTTTTGATGACAAAAAATGTCTCAAATGAAATTTGGTTGAAAACTTTCCAACAAATATATACAGTCACTCGGATCGACGAGGAAACATTTCAGATATAAATAAAAGTAAGTTTCCAGGAAAAACTAATATATGTTTACTTAAATTTTAATTAATTAGACCGACGCAACAGAAGCCAATAACAGAGGCCGAAGCAAACAAACTCAGGTTAGAAGCACATTTGCTTATGAACATATACCAGCATAGGAGCGCGGATAAAATTTTCAGGGTTCAAAAAATTTCTGCTAAAGTTTCTTAACAGCAAAAATTTTTTCGCCCTACCGATAAAAAACCAAAGGGGGACCCTTGTGCACAAACTCACTCGGAAGAACTTGGAAAAACAGTACAATTTGGGCTGAAAAAGTCAAATTTATTGTCTGCGAACACGGGCTGAAATCTACACAGGCAATAAACAATGCATACTTAATATTCATATTCGACACTCAATGTATAAGTTTCTTCACTGATGTCGCTTGATTTGACAAATTGCATAGTGCAAAACACAGAAATAGAAAAGAGTGCACCATAGAAAAGTGCAGTGAATAGAATATTAAGGCTAATGTTTAGCGATTAACCGCCGAAATTAGCTAATTAACCTCAAATTTCAAACACTATTTCACTTTTCTAAACCAAGAAAAAGATTTCAGGAAGAGTACGAAACTAGGTAGTTAAAAGTTGCAGTATTGCTCTTTTTTCTGGCGAATAATATATACACTTTTACGTCTTCGCTAAAAATGTGCTAATCCTCAATTTAGTTCACAAACTGTCGTAACACGAGTGAAAGAAGATCGACGCTACCTGCATATGTACAAAATGTATATAATCGATCGAAAGAAAACCAAAACAATGCATAAAAATAGTGAGTCAGCCCTTAGAGGCATCGCGACGTCACATTTTTTGAAATGGCAATACAGTAGTAACTTTTCATTGTTAGAATCACCTGCGAAAAAAACTAAAAAATGTGCTTCAAAGAGAACCAATCCATTGTCGGCTAGATTTAGATCTTGTCCAGATTGGAGTAAGCAGATAATATTTAAATTGATTTCGTCAATAATTCTGCACTATTATACTTAATAGATGAACACACAGTAAGAACCCTTCAGTTCTGGCAACTCCATATGTACAGTATTGAGCTGGTAAGATTAAGGTCTCTGAAAAGAAACTTTTTTCACTGCTAGCGGTTTTAAAAAACAACCGTCTTCTGGCGGCTCCAGGGCTAACTTAAATTTTTTAAGCCGAATATAGAACTTTTACATTCGACAAAAAAGCACAGGAAATGTGAGTCGTTAAAATTTTAATGACAGATTCATACTTAAAATTATAAACCAAACAAAAAATTTACAAGTGTATGTAAAAACCTGTTGCACAATTTTCCGATCAATAGCTACAAAACCTGAAAAAGCAGAATGAACTTAATAGAAAAACGTTAAGAAAAACATTTTGAAGAAACTCAAGGACGGTGCTAAAATTGATCTTTTGTGTGAGAAAAACAGTCCAAACAATCTTGCAATTTAGCCCCTTTTCATTGCTGATAATAGGGAGCACAAAAAACAGAAAATACAGTGATCAGCGAAAAAAGGGGGTGAAAATGCACGAAAAGTCACCATTATACCGAAAATTCAGAAATAAATTTGTTATCGAATTTAATAACTGAAAGAAAAACGGTGGAACATCATAGCTAAATAAAAACTAATTATGAAAGAACACTACATATATAAATGATACCATGAAAAATTTAAATTTTTCTCTTCACTCGAGAAACATCACTTCGTACAATTCCCTTGCAAACGCATTAGCTGCACAGCAAGAGTTATATAGCTTCACAACTAGATTTGATTGACGGTAGTTATAAAACCGCAATACAGTACATATGCCTACAGTACAGTGAATTCACAATGGCAATGGTTAGTGACAAAAAAGTTACTGGCATTTAACATTTTGTGTGTTAGAGAGTTCGACAGCAGAGCAAGCATCACAATTACTTTCAATTTCATAGTTTTGAATTGAAACGTCTAAACACATGATGCGAGAAAATATGGTGAAGAAACTCATCCAAAACGTATCATAAACATAAAAAACACCCCTTGAGTGGTCCTGCGGTTCATACTTGATCCATTTCCATACATATGTAAGTTCCTTAAACAATAGGGACAGGGACAAGGTAATTTTACCATCCAAGAAACGGGAAATGTTGACAAAGTCTGAAAACCTTGCACTGGACTTCCCAAACTTTCTTTGTGCACGAAACTGGCATATTTGGCCATGTATAGCTTTCTTAAAACTGCTGAGGACAAAATGATAGGATCAAGTATGATAACGAATAAAAGACAAACCTTAGTTAGTATCCCTATAAGGCAAAATCACCTAAACAACTGGAAAATATATTGTGTTGAATATAATAAACTACATACATAATAAAACAATCATGCATTTTTGCAGTCCATACAAAGAAAATGGCCGAACATTCCGCACCAGCCTATTCATACAGATACAATAAAAACTTGATAATTTTACTAAAAAATGGAATTTTACGGCAAAAGTTCACGCATTCCTCAACAAGACTTTGCACAGCATCAAACAACTCACAGAGTCTCACTTATATAACGCTAGATAAGGCAATATACAACACGTGCTAAAAATACATAGGTAGGAAAGGAAACAGCACTGTCTGTCATGGAGGAGGTATATATAATTTCATAAAGCCAAGCCAAAACGAATGACTCAACTCAAATCTATAATCAGCCAGGTATATATAACTCTCATTTAATATCATGAGTCCCTGGGGACCTCAATCATGAAATGGTAACCTGGGCCAAACTAGATGCACACTATTTAGTTCCTAGTTTTTGGCGGCGGGGGCAGTCACTTTTTAGGGCAGTAAAGTCTGAGCTAGTAAAAAATAAATGAAAACTTTCTACGTAATCATTAAATTAAGCAGTATGTAACTTCACAAAAAACAAAACTTATTTAGTTACGTATCCTCGCTATATAAAGAAACAATGCGCAATATGAGACTGTTCAGAATTCATCCACGACCTAAAACACGCCTGAGTCTGTGGGCTGATAAATTCAAAAAAGTATAAACAGTAAACACTAACAGATTTTTATATGTATTAAGTACATAGGATAGAAAATTAACCACCTGCCACAGACACCAAACACATACATAAAATCAGAAGTAATAAAAAAAGTCTACAGGGAGTTTAATGCCTAAGACTGAGAAACTTGGCAATTAATCGAAAATTATAAACAAAAGTGTTTTTGTCACAGGCACGACCTCCTAAAATCAGCCGACTATATCTCACAACTTATTATTAGTGAAGAATTGAAAGAAAAAATATCTGACACAAAATCCCGTAAGGTTTAATTCAAAGCTAATTATCTGTTTTTGGTCTGCTGATTTTTTTCGTTTGAGATGAACAACAAAACCCGCTACTTTATATGTGTCCTGAGACAACAACAAAAAAAGTGTGTTATTTCAGCATCCGCATCGATTTTCACAGTTAAAAAAGTAGACGTTCATCCCTCAACCCCTTCCCACCCTTGTTTTCCAACTTCCGCACATTATTTGACTATGACCAATGTTGAATTAATGAAGAAAAACTAGTTTCAAAAATTTAAAACTATAGCCAGTAATTCATAGTGACACTAATTGAATGTATATACATAATAGACTTACTAATGAGACATGACAAAGCTATTTAATCGTACGAGAAAATTTTTTCAAAAATGTTCATTCATAATTCAGGCGCTTCCAAGTTCTCAAGAATTTTTTTCAAAATTTTGCACAGCCAACTATATGTGCTACCTTTTGGACCCTCGTCGGTTACATAACCTGCAGTTTTGTAATTTTCGGCATTTTGAGCTCAAATTTTACTTTCGATGCCGCTCTGGTCAGAAAACTAGCGTTGTTTTTGAACGAAATATGCTAATACATAATATGTGTCGTTTTTTGAGTTAAAATTGCAATTATGCCCATTTTAGCACATTTCAAAAAATCGATGAGTCATTCTCCCCAGAAATTTTTTTCTGGCTACGCCACTGGTGATGCATACCTGTATAGTTAATTTTCCGAGTATATTTTAAATTTAAACAAAAAATGTTTCAAAATATAAAAATCACCCTGGCTGCATTTTTTTACAATAATTGTACCTAGCGTACTGCATAGACGAATCCTGGAAGGACTGGGGCTTAAAGAAACATCGTTTAGTTCCCCAGGGTAAGTACGCTCCAATTTGCTGATTGGGTAATACCATTCAAGTCCCCGTCCCCGTCTATATACTTGAAGTTTCTTACTTAATATTTACTCTCAAAGTCTTTATCATACATACATATTATTATACATCCGGAAGAGTATATATTTGAACCAGAACATACCACAATCAGTTTGCATGTTGGGCGTGCACCAGACCATGTCATCCGGCAGTCGCAGGCCTCCGGACACGAACCAGCCAATCTTGCTCTGTCTGGGTCGGTCCAGTCGCAGACAAAGGGCGGCATAGGGATTTATAGCGAATGTCACAAAGGCAAAATGGTCAGTATTCGTCAAGTTCTGGGGTCGCAGAAAATCATAGCCCAGAACGTAGCGCCCGGAGTCCGTTTGATCTAGATCCAGGCTTAGCGTGCGTTTGGCCGAATTAAAGCTGAGACTCAGTCGTGACCAGTTCTCCAAGGGCAGCGATAGGTCGATGATGGGAGCGGATTTCTGATTCCCCGACCCCGAGTCCGACTGTGGGTAGATGACGCGAACTTTGCCATGATTCGAAAAGTCCAAATTGACCACGGAGGCCGAGGCCGGGCCGGGATTGCCGTGGCCAGACCGGTTGGCCAGCTTTCCCGACAGCAGGACGGAGGCCGGGCCAGAGGAATACTTGATGTTGACCAGCAACATACTGTCATTGACTTTGGGACTGGGTGCATCTGAAACAGCGTAAAAGCATAAGTATATATAGTATAAGTATATAAACATAAGAATTTACAAGAACAGTAACAGCTTACGTTCAACTCCCCTCTCCTTTCTAGGAGGATGAGTCTATATATACCAGGGATCGACCGGAGTTCCGGTTCCGGTTCCGGTTCCGGTACTTTTTGGTTCCGGTTCCGGTTCCGGTTCCGGTATTTTAAAAGTACCGGAACCGGAACCGGAACCACTAATTCTCTGACAAAGGATTTTGCTTTTAATTTTGTGTTGTTCGTCCATGAAAATTTTCCTGTACGCGTATATATACAGCTTGCATACTTATACATGTACATATAAATTTAAATATACAGTATATACACTAGCTTAATACATTGTTATCGTTTGTGCTTTCTTGTCTTAAAACGAATATTGTAATATTTATAGTACTAAGTACTACATACAAATAGCTTCTGATTTTTTATTCTAGCACTCTTATGTTGTAGTGCTTATAGTGGTGCGGGAAAAAAACCCTATTTTCAACTTTTCGGGTCGTCCTGTGCTCCACATAAATCGGATCCATTAATGCTCGCGGCTGTTATAACGGCCATCTTTCGCTTAACTGCTGCACTAATAAAATGCATTGTAACTACCCACGTTTCTGAGTAATGAGTCTCGAAACCTTCGGGGAAAAAACCCTATCACTTTTTCTGGTTGTTCTATTAGCAGTGAGTATAAGCACAATTTCATCGTGTTCTACAACTCTTAGGCTGCAGTATGGACTAAAAAACCGTTTCTCCGACACCCATGCGACTTACAATGATTATTCAAATATCGACCCTTTTTGGCAGAAATGACTTCTGCCCAAATATGCTTTTTTTCCGTATTTAGAAAAGCATTAAATACAGATTTTTGCGCTTATTACGTTAGAAACAGTGGACAAACACCATTCTTGAAATTAGTGGTACGCAGCAGCTAAACCTAAATATTGCAAAAAATGCCAAATTTTGGTGAAATATCACCAAAACAGGTTTCGTAAGTGGTGTCGGGGTATGGCCCAAAATGACAAAAAACGACGTTTTGCGGCCGAATAAACGGTTTTAATGAACTCTAAGCATGTTGTTAGCCCAGATGAACCAACTTTAGTAGCAACAATGGGTGAGTTTAGCAAAAAAAATGTCGCCAGACAAAATAGTTTTTTTCCCCGCAATAGGGATTTTTCCCCGCACAGACTTTGAACAGTCACAGGTCAACCACTACGTTTTTCACTGTTTTTGCGCTTAAGAAGTATAGAGAAAAGGTAACTCTTTTGAAAAATGCAAACGGCGTTGGCCAAAAGTGTTTTTGTGAAAAATTATGACAAGTTAAAAATTTGGAAAATTTTGTCACTTTGAAATTTTTTAACATGCAAAAGTTTGATATTTCATAAAAAATGCTACAGGCTTCAGAAGGTCTTTTCGAAGGTCCTCGGTTTTTCACGCTACACTGAAAAATTATGTAATCTGTGTAAACCTTACTATCTAACATATAGGAGAGGGGGCGACGGTACAGCCGCCACCCGCCCCCCAATTTTCTCCAAGTCAGGTTTTTTAGGGTCCACGAGTGGGTCCAAACTCAAGTTCTCTTAACTGGACCCAGCAAAAATTAACCTGACCCAACACCCAAGTCAGACCCAAGGGCGTAGATAGGGAAGGGGGTCGCGACCCCCCCCTTTTGGTTGAATTTTAAGAAATTGTGAACAAGGGTCCCCGCTTTGGTTTTTATCGCCCCGCCGAAAAAATGTTTTGATACGCCTCCAATTGACCAAATTTGGCCTAAAAATCCAAAAGTTCTCGATTTTTTTCTGAGGACGACCGTACCCAGACCTTTGCATCTCTATGGCTGACTAGTCCTTGTTATTATCTTTCATCAAAGCCTATGCATGTCTACAAAAGTACATTATGCTGAATTTTCTTGTATAATACGCTGTCTGATGTGACGTTCCAATGTTTAATTTTTAATTTTCCTGTCGGAAAAAATTTCTGATACGTCTTTAGTTGTCCAAATTCGGCGTAAACAGTTAAAAAATCTCCGTTTTTTTCTGGGGGCTGCTGCCCAGAGACTCCTGCAACAAGTGCTAAATTAGTGTATGGAAAGTCACAAGTGTATAGAAGGGTTGCATATAAAAAATGTGAGTAAAAGTAAACAATAAATTTTTTTGAAAATATTGCAAAATATAGGGTCTTTTTGAAGGTGGTTCCGGTTCCGGTTCCGGTTCCGGTTCCGGTATTTTTAGGTGGTTCCGGTTCCGGTTCCGGTTCCGGTAGTTTTAGGGTTCCGGTCGATCCCTGATATATACTGTTGCTTGCAATAACGAGAGGGATTATTATAAAACTATATACATAACTTGTCCCTCATGCCGATAAATTATCTCAAACTGAGGGTCACAGTCGTCTCCGAAAATGGATCTGGCTAGAGGTGTAGAATTCAGAATTATTGAGCTAAAAAAGCACGTCTATACATATAAATTTATACCTTTCGATTTAACGGCAACAAAAGGAGGAATATTTGAAGCAACAAATTGCGGTAAATCCTCTGTTGAATTCTGCAAATAACGATTACAAAATCTCAACTGAAAACTGAGTAAATCCGGTGGCACTGTTAGTTCAGCTTTAGCAGTCCAGCAATAAGTTACAAATAAGCAGCACAGCCTTAAAAAAGATTTCCGCATTTTAGAGTGATACTTTGTTCCAATCTTCAAGGCATCGTTAATTACCAAAACGTCATGTTAGTGATATCTGAAACCAAATTGAACATTTTGTACGTACATATTATATAATGGTAATACTACATACGTTATCCCATGAGTATATACATAATAGTGTCT
>JASANF010006575.1:0-32783 GCA_030248245.1 Trissonchulus sp. WLG1_4
TAGGATTTGTAACAACAAAAATTGTACACTATGATTATTAATGAGCACAAATATTATAATTTTAAAATTTGAGCTATCCTTAAAATTTGGAGTAACAAATTGAATTACGATTGTAATTTTAAAATTTGCAAAACCTCAATTTTTAATCGACTGAAACTTTTGTCAGGGTCATGATCTGCTATTTTTCCTATCGATATATTGACAGTCTATATATAATTGTAATCAATAATTGTTTGCTCATACTATTTTGGTATTCTACTATGTTCATTTTTGTTGCATAACCGTTTCTAAAACTTGAGATTTTTCGTGATCGAAAATTCGTATTTTGAAAATTAAAAAACTATTTTGCTCCGAATATCATTTAAAAAATTTTCCATGAATCATTTATCAAAGCCTAAGCTCAACTTAAACTCAGCTATTTTTGGGGGAAAGTTAGTGCTTATGTTAACTTCACCTACAGTAGTGTTCTAATTATGTACTAACTTAAGTTTGATTAATATTTTTCACGGCAAGTATCTTTCCTTGACGTGTAAAAAATATTGATCAAACCTTTTTATTGTCGATGCTTCTTTTGTCCGTAAGTTTGTCAGTTTGTACGAAAATTTTCGGAACTCATTAAAAAATTTAGGAATAGATAGATTAATTAATAATTAATTAATAATCTACTTTGATACATTTTGATTATTTGGGTTACCATAATTCCACGCTGGATTTAAGCCTGGTTCATTCTTGTCCGTATCCGGAAGTTTTTGTTCGTAAGCTAGTAGAGATTAACTATTGTGAATATTATGCAAAATTATACGGACAAACAAACACCCTTACGGACAAGTATGAACCGGGCTTTACAGATTCCTTCAGATTTTCAAAGAGAATTCTTGTGATAGTTGGTCAAACGGACCTTCTTGAGGACAAGTATAAGTTGACACTCCGTATTAACCAACTGAAATTAACTGTCTTTTGTATGTTGTTACTGTATTTCTTCCGTAATTTTGCTACCAGCTCTATGCACTGCCAGTGGAACTTTATATACCTTTTTTACTGTACTGTTTTTTGTAATACGTCCGTTTTTATTACGTCTTTGTATTGTACAGATTGTGGTTATAATAACAGTAATAAATAAAATGGATTTGTACATTTAGTTGTGATTTGTGATCTGATATCTCGGATATATTAGAGACTTGATAAACTAGAAATTAGCTGATTCAGCAAGCTACTGTACATAAACTTTTGGGGCTGTGGTGTAGTGGTTAGCATTCTTGACGTTGACGCGAAACACCCGGGTTCGATTCCCGGGTGACTCCATTTAAGTACTGCTTATCTATTATATACTTCTGATTTGCTGCAGCTATTTGGTAATTACCTAGCTAAAAAGTTTGCTTACCTATAAACCTACATGCGGATTTACACTACATAACTAAGCCCAAAAACATCGTATAACCGGCAAAATTTATTTAATACTGTATTTTTGAACAACAAGGAATAGGTATGTGGGTTCCAGTTGTTTTTATAACAAAATGAACAAGAAATTATATCATCATAAATTTAAATATTTTAGATTTTCATTTTTACAAGAAATTCCGTCACAATATAATTTGAATTTTTAATTCCAAACTTTCGAATATCAAAAGCCAAAAACTTTCACATTTGATTCACTTTTTCGAAATATTTTCTCAAAAAGCATCGTTTTTGTAATGTTTTTCGCCAGTTTGTTTGCGATATGGTCCCTTTGCACTTGTGATAGCACCCTCCGTGATTCTGGGGCCTGTGGCTACAAGGAAAACGGACGCTATGAAATTAATACTTGTGGTCGAGTTTATTTAGAATGCTTGAATGAAATAGCGACCCTCTATATTTGCAACAAGGGTACCTTTTTCTACAAAGGACAATGTATTTCTGATAAGGATTATGCACAATACTGCGAAAATTATCACGCTGGAGACAGCGACTCAGAATCAGACGAAAATGAGTACAATTTTTGCGCGTATGTGGTTTGGTGATTTAGTCACAGTACTGACCAAAATTACTTGTTGCTACTTGGTGTCAAACTCAAAGAGTCAGAGGGAGTCACTAACTCACTAGAGTCAAGTCGAAGTATAGGTATGTACTAGGGCAAAAGTCAAACCATTTTCATTTAAGTTAAAGTTAAAGTTAATGTAGGTAACAGCCATTGCTTTAATTTACCTAAGTTAAAGTTACAGTTAAAGTAAGGCTCAGGCATTAGTAAAGTTAAAGTAAGCCAAAATGACTTTCAATGACTTTTATGTAACTTTTTTTAAAATAACTTTATTTTAAAGTTAAAGTAAGGTTGTTTAATTTAAGTTAAAGTTACAGTTAAAGTAAGACCTCTAACTTTTTTTGGAGTTAAAGTTAAAGTTAATGTAAGACCCCTAACTTTTTTAATTTTAGTTAAAGTTTAACTTTTTTGCCCTAGTATGTACATGCATATGAATGCGACTTTTACTCCCGAATCGAGTGAGTTGGACTCCGTTGTGACTCCAAGTTGTGTCCGAGAGTATGTCTTTAGTAGCAAGCAATTTTGGTCGGGACTGTGCCTTATTTTAAAATTGGATTTAGCGGTTTAGATTAAATTTATTAACACAGCACCTGAAGCTTTGCGCATTAAACCCTAGCCCTCCGCTTTAGAAATCAAAACGATCAAACTGCACGACAAAGCCAGATTTCAGTGTGCTACATGAATCAGCTACTTCTAGTTTATCAAGTCTCTAATATATCCGAGATATCAGATCACAAATCACAACCAAATGTACAAATCCATTTTATTTATTACTGTTATTATAACCACAATCTGTACAATACAAAGACGTAATAAAAACGGACGTATTACAAAAAACAGTACATTAAAAAAGGTATATAAAGTTCCACTGGCAGTGCATAGAGCTGGTAGCAAAATTACGGAAGAAATACAGTAACAACATACAAAAGACAGTTAATTTCAGTTGGTTAATACGGAGTGTCAACTTATATTGTCCTCAAGAAGGTCCGTTTGACCAACTATCACAATAATTCTCTTTGAAAATCTGAAGGAATCTGTAAAGCCCGGTTCATACTTGTCCGTAAGGGTGTTTGTTTGTCCGTATAATTTTGCATAATATTCACAATAGTTATTAATCCCTACTAGCTTACGAACAAAAACTTCCGGATACGGACAAGAATGAACCAGGCTTAAATCCAACGTGGAATTATGGTAACCCAAATAATCAAAATGTATCAAAGTAGATTATTAATTAATTATTAATTAATCTATCTATTCCGAAATTTTTTAATGAGTTCCGAAAATTTTCGTACAAACTGACAAACTTACGGACAAAAGAAGCATCGACAATAAAAAGGTTTGATCAATATTTTTTACACGTCAAGGAAAGATACTTGCCGTGAAAAATATTAATCAAACTTAAGTTAGTACATAATTAGAACACTACTGTAGGTGAAGTTAACATAAGCACTAACTTTCCCCCCAAAATAGCTGAGTTTAAGTTGAGCTTAGGCTTTGATAAATGATTCATGGAAAATTTTTTAAAATGATATTCGGAGCAAAATAGTTTTTTTAATTTTCAAAATACGAATTTTCGATCACGAAAAATCTCAAGTTTTAGAAACGGTTATGCAACAAAAATGAACATAGTAGAATACCAAAATAGTATGAGCAAACAATTATTGATTACAATTATATATAGACTGTCAATATATCGATAGGAAAAATAGCAGATCATGACCCTGACAAAAGTTTCAGTCGATTAAAAATTGAGGTTTTGCAAATTTTAAAATTACAATCGTAATTCAATTTGTTACTCCACATTTTAAGGATAGCTCAAATTTTAAAATTATAATATTTATGCTCATTAATTATCATAGTGTACAATTTTTGTTGTTACAAATCCTATAGCTTCAAAAACAGATCATATCAAAAGTTTACAAAGCGCAGAAGTTCAATCTTCTTCCGTGAGCCACTTTTGTATACTCTTGCCACAAACAACAAACATATAACGTGCACTATACAGCAAAATTATATGCCACAGCACAACACAGCACAAACGCTACCAAAACAGTTTAGTGGCTCTATATAGTAACACCAAGAGTACATAAGGCCGGGGTCAATATATATAACAATACTCATAAAAATAAAACAATGAATTATAAAACGACTAAAGTAAAAAACGCCACTAAAAGTATGTAGTATTCGTAGTTTTTTTTTGTAATTTGTCGGCTGAACGGACATATATATCGACCCTGGCTGGATTACTCTTGCTTACATGAGATCAAAGTTAGTGCTTAGTTCTGAGCTGGATTAAACGGACTTGACTTGGGTGCTACAAGCAATTTTTCTCGACATCAAAATAAAACAGACAGCTAAAACATTTCATTTTATTAAGCTTGTGAAATTCGACAAAGTTAACTAATCAAATTTTTAGTCGTAACCGTTTAAACCATTCAGGAAAAACGCTACTGGTCCAAATTCATACTTCGGTATCTTGAATCAATGACAGTTAATATCAGTATTTTACATCAGGAGTAATGTGACACATGTTTTAGTAACTTTTCAGTTCCAAATAGAGAATTGGACACTTCAGTATGAATAATGACAAAAAAGTTTACAATCAAACTTTTACGTGTTCTCTTACTTCCAGGTATGGACAAATTTTTGGTAATTCAAATATATATATATATATATATATATATATATATATATATATATATATATATATATATATATATATATATATATATATATATATATATATATATATATATATATATATATATATATATATATATATATATAAAATATATATATAAAAAAAAAAAAAAAATATATATATATATATATATATATATAAGGAAATGAAGAATGAAAAATATTAAGAACAGTATCTTAATTATAATGGTATTTTTAATACTTTTAAAATAGTTATTATAAATCTTTAATCGTTACTAATACACGCTTCCCAAGTTACTTAACCTACTGAAACTTATATACTGCTGTTTTAAATATTGATGTGTTAACCTAATTTCTAGAAATTAAACATTATAAAACAAAAATAAAAAATAATAAAAAATTGCCATAATTTCATTGCGAAGTTCTAAAAATTGATACAAGTAAAATGACACTCAAACATTAGCTTAGAGATTCATAACAGAAATACGAAACATTGTATTTACATTCACAACTAACAGCAAGAGTACATATGTGAGTGGCTCATCTTCGACAGTGTAACTACAGCTAAAATTATGTACTCCTGCCTACTCATAGTTTACCAGCTATAGGCACAGAATTTTGCCACAAAAATGGATTATTAGTGGATTAAACAAATCCATATTTAATTTATGAACTTGTCCCAAGAGTACACAAAGACAATAAGACAAATCTTATTGCATAATCTTGGTAGTATTAAAAAATAATAGTTGAATAACCAAAGCTAAAAAACCAAGTTATCCTTGTATACATAGTGTAATCAATAGAATAAAAAAATTGCAAATTTAAAAAACACACGTCACAAAATATTACATAGAGTAGTGCGCTTAATCATATTTGTCCGTAATGCTACGTTTGTAAAAAACAACCAATAAGCAGTTACAAAAAACTATTAAAAAACTTATAGTGCAGAAACAAACTTGCTCACGGACAAACACGCATTAAGAGTGAGCGAAAAAGTTGATAAAAAACCATGTCAAATTACAATATCAACAAAAAATTATCATTGCACATTTGCATGCACCAATTAGATTGTGCAAACTCGATACGGAAGAATAAGGCCCTTTGAAGATGAGAAGCCCGTGTGGTGTAGTGGTTAGTTCGCTTGAATGGGAAGAAAAAGGTCACTGCTTCGAATCCACCTCAGTTTTTTTAATTTTATATGGTTTAAAAAAACTACTAAAGATATAAGAAAATATATAAGGTCCGAATTTTACTAACCGTTTTGGGGAAATAAAAAAATCATAAGCAGCTTAAATAAGTACCACATAGTAACAGCACTTATAAGGACATAATATAGGCACAAACATGCAGGATAAAGCTTAAGCACATTTAATCTGCGCTATTCACTACGCCTGAAATACAGGAAAAAATTAACGGTGGTTGACTAAACCAAACTGACTTAGTAAATAGCCCAGATTAAGATTAATTAATTTTAATTAATCTATTAAAATTAATTAATTTTAAAAACTACTCTACCACCTACAAGAATGTAGGTAAATGGGTTGCCCCTTGAAAAGTATATAAATTTTTTTGCCAAAAAGCATAAGTATTATAAATTCGACTTTTCAGTAAAGAAGAAATCTTAAAAACCATTGAAAAATTTCTATCTTATTAAAAATTGCATTTACACGGATTTCTAATTTTGTAACACAGATAAAAAAAGAGTCTAAAAAACCTCGTCACATCTAAATAACAGTATATAACAGCATAACACTGATATAACCCCAGCTAAGCAGTAAATAATAATACAATTAATAAAAGTTGAGGCGTTCGGAAGATTAGGGATTTTATTCACAAACTAACGACAAAGTAGTTAGTCGCTATTTAAAAACAGCACATTGATAAATTATTACGAGGATTCGAACCACCAATCTCTTGATCTGCAGACTTGCGCTCTATCAATTGAGCTACAAACTCGAAGTAATATACTCAAGACCGGTTCAAACTCGTCTTTGACACTGGCGATTACAATTAAACTACAAAAATTAATGCAACATTTTTTTGCATGAACAATGCTAGCGGCAGATTTAAAAAAATGTCCTTGTCCTGTCCCTGTGTTCTTAAGGACAAGTACAAACCGACTTTACCCCTGCACTTATTATCCACTTATACTTATATATACTCCCAAAAGCACAGTTAATTGTCAACTGTTATAAAACCTCCGCTTAATTTTCGTCACAATTATATACAATATGTCGTTGCTCACTAATAGCTAGAAAAACCACTTTAGTCACTAGTTTGTGAATAGCCACTATAACTCTCCAAGAAGCAGAGAGTATCTGGCCCACAGTATTATTGGTGGTCATAAAACAATGTTTTTTGTTTGGTCTAAAAAGTTGGTTAAAAAATGATGATAAGGACAAGGTAGGAAAGATTCTTGGGAAAGCTCGGATTAAGAATTAATCCCAGGCGTATGGGGACGGAGGAAATTCAGAAGGATGAGCAGTCGAAGAGCTGAAACAAAAAAAACAAAAATAAAAAAGTAAAAAGTAAAAATTTGGGAACTATTCCTGCAATTTTTTAGCCAAAAAATCATGCGATAGCGCAAAAAATCAGAATAATACAAATACGAATAAAGGATTCAACTACATAACATCATAAAGACATGGATACAGTATCAACCGAAATTGCTGAATCCTGAGACAAAACGAACACGCGATTTTCAACTTCAAAAACAAAACATCAGCAAATAGTTGCAAAAAATAAAGCAATCTGTTTCGTCTCAGAGTTCAGCAATTTTTGGTCAGAGTCAAACGCCACACAGGACGGGTTTTATAGCACCTAAATTAGTTTTTTGTCACTACCCGCCCTTGCCATTTTTGCACGGTTAGGGTAATCCTACCCTCTTGATTAGGCATCGTGGTAGAGCCCAACTTAAAAAACCAGGCATCGTAAGTAGAGACTAAGTAACTTAAATCAGCCAAACAAATTCAAAAAATCAGAGCCAAAAAATACTGTATAAAGGCCTATTCACACAAGGATACTGCATTGTGTGAAATCATGCAGCAGGCAGTGTGAAAATAGAATGCGCCTGCTCGTGCGCCCGCTTATGCTCCATGGCGTGCGGAGCAAAATGCGCCCTCGTGTGAATAGGCCTTTACCCAAACTCGAAACCTACTTGGCAAAATTTTTATAAGCCACAGAATTGGGATTAATGCACAGTGGCACGCCGAAAGCGGGTTGACGATCGACCACAAAGCGATAGAGTCGTTGTCTCAGCTCATGTAGGCTCATTTTGCAGAGTTCATTTTCCCAGGACGCGTCGAAGGGGGTCTGGTGTTTGGGTTCGAGCTCGCTCGCGAAAACTCTCATTTT
Organism: Trissonchulus sp. WLG1_4; assembly: GCA_030248245.1. Taxonomy (NCBI): domain Eukaryota; kingdom Metazoa; phylum Nematoda; class Enoplea; order Enoplida; family Ironidae; genus Trissonchulus; species Trissonchulus sp. WLG1_4. The sequence goes on from JASANF010006575.1 coordinate 8,030, forward strand.
TTGCGGCCCGTTGTGGCAACAGGAGCACATGCAGGCGTGAAATCGCAGTCGCCCGTCGTCAAGGTAGGAGTGATTTAGAGCGGCCTCAACTGTGATTCGTTTTTCCTGGAATATTGGGGAAAAAATAAAAAAAAATAGGCCCAGAAATTTAATAATTAAAAAAAGAGATGTAATGTAATTTTTAAATTTTTACGATTGAAGGAAAAATGTTTGATTGATTAAATATTTATTACCTAGAAAGTTAGTTATTAACCCCAAAAAAATAAAAAAATTATTTTTAATTATTAATTATTATTCTTAATTTTTAAAGTATTCATACAATCTTCCTTCAATCGAACTCGGGTTTTTAAAGTTCTATAGAAAAGTAAATTTTGAACAACTGCACGATAATGACAAAAGGTCGAACTAAGTTAAAGCCACGACAAAAAGCACTAGTCAGTATCTAGTACTATCTAGTAGTTAAAAATTAGCTAACAAAGATACAATTAGATTACAATTAGTTCACTTCAAAAATTATATACCTCAAAATTAAGGTATGTACATTGTACATGTACAGAAAAATTCGGTAATTTTATGTTCAGCTCAACAGAGAATGTCGTGAGTTGATTCATCATAGCCCAATCTCAATCTAATCTAATCCCTCATCATAGCCCAATCTCAATCTAATCTAATCCCTCTAATCCCCGGCGAATGGCTTTAACTAAACCCATTAATCTCCACAGAAAATGTCATGCGTTAATCCAGCAAAGTCCAGTTTCAATCTAGTTCTAATTATAAACCTTGTAATCCCCGGCTAATGGCCCTAATCCCTCTAATCCCCCAGCAGCTAATCCCCCGTACCGGATCAAACATGAGCATTTGTGAGAGGAAGTGTACGGCGTCGGGCGTGACCATGGGGGCGATGGAGTAAAGCTTGACGAGGTTTGGCGCGCGGAAGGGGGACTTGAGGACGTGCTGGCGGGCCGCCTCACACGCGTACTTCATGTCCGTCTGCGTCGGCGTGCCCAGCAGCTCCAGAATCATGTTCAGCTGAAACCAGAGATATTTCAATGTGCCTGCACAAGTTCCATTGAGTTTCAAATAAGTTCAAACTGACCAAGGGCCCGTATTAGTGCCTTAGTGTTAGCGCTTATAAGCGCTAAGTGTTATTCACATACTTAAACTGCTAACATACTAAACATACTTTCGCGCTAACACTTGGAAAACGCTTAGCGTTAGTATGTGATAACACTTGGTATGTGAATTCGGGCCAATGTATCAGCACAAGTTCCATTGAGTCTCAAATAAATTCAAACTGGCCATTGTGTTAGCAGAAGTTGCATTGAGTCTCAAATAAGTTCAAACTGACGGCCTATTCCTTTACCGGATTAAAGGGTTAATTAGAATAATTGGACTAAACGGTTTAAAAATTATTCTGAAAAATGACAATCCAAAACCTCCGGATTAAGGGGGGGGGGCTACCTGTAAAAGTGAAAATTTTAGGTTCTCCGATTGGCTTCAAAATTGCACACCATGTAGCCCCAGGGAGGGCACATCGCAGATGTAACAAACTGGAACCAATGCTTTTGTCAGTTTTTTGTTAGGGGCTCCAAAAAATTAAATTTTACGTATAAATCATAGGCTAAAAACAAGTTTTTTGTGGTTGCAAAGCGTCACTTTCCTCAAAATTTTTGTTAATACTGACGAACCTTATTTTTACATGATTCGATAGCCTAATGTCATATCTCAAGCTCCATGATCTATTTTTTTAAATTTTTTTCCATGGTCTGAGCAATGACGCAAAATGTAAAATCACTCAAATTTGGCGGGCCCAAAAAACGGCCATTTTTCACATTTCGCCCCCATTTTCGACGTACTTTTGTCTATGTAAATACACTGACAAATGCACCTGGCATATTTTTAGGCAAAATTTTATGGGGGGGGGGGGGGGGCGCGATGGGGGTGGCAGCCCCCCCCCCCCCGTGGATGGGGAGGCGTCCACCAAAATGGGGGGGGGCGGGGCGCACCAAATTCACGATAAAACACTATTTTAACACGAAAAAGTGGTTATTATACATTAAATGTTACGATTTCCTACGTTAGTACAGCTACACTAATACTAAAATTTAGCAAAAAAACCAAAAAACCTGACAAACACAACATCGCTATAGCTAAAAAGTCGCTAAAACAACCTTCTGGAAAAAATTTTGGGCTATGGGGGGGCGCCCCCGCCATTTGGTCCGAAGCCCCCCCCCCATTTTGAGCCCCCCCATTTCAGATAAGGTGCCCCCCCAGCCCCCCCTACTAAAGATATGCCAGTGCACTGAACCAAAAGTGCACCTTTAAGGTTAATTGTTCTTACCTGAGGTTGGGGTGCCTTGGGGGAGTAGTGAAAATAAGCAAAATTGGAGAACTTTTACCTTTTGACCTGGGTAGCCCCCCCCTTAAATGGACTTAACTTTTAGCGCGCTGCTTTTTAATCGGACTAAACGGACTCAACTATGCACGCTAATGTTAAACGTGCATGTTAAATCGGTTTAGTCCAGTGGTAGTTTTGGAATGGGGTCAGACTAAAATTAAGCAGCTGACTTATTTTAACTCGTTTAGTCAGTTTAGTCCGATATGTCATTCCAAAACCTCGGACTAAAATAAGTTCACTCCGTTTAATCCGGTAAAGGAATTGGCCTTGAGTATTGTGTTAACAGAAGTTGCATTGAATCTCAAAACAGTTCAAAGTGGCAATTTATATATGTCAACAGAAGTTGCAGTGAACTTACGAACATCCATACAGATGGGCAATTCATTTAGTGTCGATTAGAGTTCGCAACGGGTCGAGATTTCATAACCCGACCCGACCCGACCCGAGGTAGTGTCTAACCCGACCCGACCCGACCCGACTTCTACTGAATCTGCTATACAAACACTTGAGATTTCTTTGTCATTTTTTTGTTTCCAGTTTTTTATATACATATTTCATGTTTTTACAAGCTACAGCACAGATGTACATTGGGGGTCTGGCGGGGGCAAGCCCCTCCCAGATTTCAGATGCCGGGACAAGTCCCACTCAGATTTGACCCATCGGAGCAAGCCCCCTCCTCATTACTGAAAAAGTGCCCGAAAACTAAAAAATCGCCTCAGGTAAATGAGCATATAGCAAAAAAATGCTAAAAATGTCCGAATTTTGAAATATGTAATTTCCTATTTTAGACAAAAATTGGAAATAATACATACGCTTTTGTCGGTTCAAGCTCCCACAACGTCGGGACAAGCCCCCTACAATTTGGAAAAATCTGGGACAAACCCTCCCCCCAAACCGAGACCCCAAGTACATGTATGGACGTCAGTAGCTAATTTGGCTAAAAAGAAATAAAAGCTCGGAAAACCTGTTACATCACTCTGCAGCGGGGACATTAGGTTGAAAATATCATCAAAACAGAAAAATTTAAGGTAAAACTCAAGGATTTATACCCAAACTTTTTGACCCGAACTAACCCGCACAACCCGCGGGTTGGAAAATCTCAACCCGACCCGACCCGACCCGACCCGCACCAACCCGACCCGATTGCGAACTCTAGTGTCGATTCACACTTATCACACATCCGTGTAGCCGGCAAAATTACGAACAATCACATTACTCATAGTTTACAAGATCATATAACAATAGTCCAGCCACCAATACTACAACTGAGCAGAGAATGGCAGAGTTGGATATATACCTGCTCGATGGGTCCTTCGGCTCTAAACAGGACACGCCTGCCGAGCAGCTCGGCCATGATGCAGCCCACTGACCACACGTCGATCGCACCCGTATATCTGAAACAAAAATAATCCAACTATACGTATATGCATATATAACATGATGATAGAATATATATGAATATATATATATATATATATATATATATATATATATAATATATATATATATATCACATATATATAAATAGATTATATATATGTATATATATATATAATATATATAATTAAAGCTTAAACAGCATGTATTTTTATGCAAGATTTATAAACTACTCACGCTCCTCATTATATACTTATTAAACTATCCATCACATTGAAAAATATAACTAAAAAAAGAAAAAATTAAACACAATCAAACAAAGCTTTTCGGAGAGAGGTATCATTTGAAAATGAGTGATCAATTCAAGAAAAAATTATGACAAATTTTGGTCACATAGCAACCATTATAAACTGAAAGACATGCAAAAAATTGGGTGACTAGGTTAAAATCTGATTCATGCTGAACTTAGTCAACCGATCCTGTTATAAAAACGGTGTGATAGCATACGAGGATACTAAAGCAGCCTAAGTTCGAAACCCATATACGTTTTTTTTAAAAATATGTCCCAAAAAAACTTGAGCAAACATTTTTACCGAAACTAAATTGACAGCCTAAAAGGGAATTTGGAAATATATACTAAAGCAGTGCCAACTCAAACCTCAAAACGGTGACATAACGTCTTATAAATACCACAGCCTTATTTGAAAAGGTGATTCACAAAGCGTAACACCTTTTCCGTGACGTAATGTGACTTTAGTAGGGTCTTACTCATAGCTCACTTTTTTGCACTTCTCTCACTATTTAGTAAATTTATTTATTTATTTATTTGATGACTAAATAACTGGCACTGCCACCTAATAATTTTGAGAATTTGGAAAATTTTTAAAATGCATTAAATTTTCTGCATATAACTAGATTATATGCAAAAAGTTGATTCTATGGAATGTATGTAACTGTTTATGTGAAATTATTGTTACGCTACAATCGTACTTATTTAATGCCCGCTTCCCACTGCACTACTGCAGGTTTAAGGTTTAAGGTTTAACGATGTTGAAAAATTTCAACTTTTTGGTTTAAGGTTTAAGGATTCAGCCAATCAACTACGAGCTGTAGGCGGAGCTTCTCCACTCAGTCAATCAGTTACGAGCTGTAGGCGGAGCTTGTATATTCTGTCAATCAGCTCCGAGCTGTGTGTAGGCGGAGCTTCTGCATCCAGCCAATGAATATACAACAATCAAATATCGTTAAACCTTAAACTGCCAGTGTGAATGAAACGTTAAACCTTAAACCTTAAACCATATACCTTAAACCTTAAACCTGCAGTGGGAAGCGGGCATAACGCAATTAAATTTTGAAGCTGCTTAAGGAAATTTGAGGGTTAGATTTTCTCTGCAAGTGGATTAAACGGATTAGACATACATTCATTATATATACATAATATGTATATAATTATAAACACGAAACTTTTAATTAATAGAATGTTATTAAAAAACTAAAGTCTAACCAGCATTTGCTGAACCCTGAAACCGATTTTTGCGACTACTCGCTGTACTCTTGATGCTTGAAATCTGTTCTTTATTTCGTACTGAAATCGAGTATTACTTTTTGTCTCAGAGTGACGCATTTTTTGGTCGATATATAATTCCGCATTATTACCGGAACGGCTCAAATCGAATCCGTTTACTCCACTACAAAAAAATTAACAGCCTCCTCGGCAATTTGATTATATATTATATAAACTAAGACGAAACTTCGCAAAAAGTGACAAACGTGACCGGAAAATATGAATGGTCCTATTGTATATATCCGGTAAGCCAATAGCCATTGAAAATTAATGACCGTTTGTCCCTTTTTCAGGACTGCTATTTTAGATGGCTATTTTTAAATGATTTTGACACGCTATGTAGAAAATCACGTGCGAAAACCGCCAAAAATAAACCCGCCAAGGTCGAAAATTTAATGAAGCGTGGGTTTTCGCTTTGTAACGGGCATTTTTTTCATGCAATTTCAATTTCACTAAATTGAAAAAGGAAAGAAAATTTTCAGGAAAAACGTGCAAAGGACAACCACTATGTATTTTTATTCACATATTATTAATTTTGCAGTAAGGTTGTTAACCACTGTCTAGAATGACATTTCAAGTTAATCAAATTTAAAAAAGTCGTAAATACGCTGAGATTTAATCCACTACTTAAGGTCAAAGTTCTGTCCGTCCAACACAGCGAAATTATATATACAAATCTGTCTATGAATCAAAGCATATATACATACATATATATGTAAAAAAAATTTCGGGGGGGGGGCCCTCGGCCAAATTTTGGAGACCCTCCCCCCTGATGGCCTGATCCACCAAAAATACCCTAAATTTTGCAAATTTTTGTAAAATTTTTCCAAAAAAATGAATTCGTACTCCATATAACTGACATATTTACAGAAACTGTTGATCAATTTAGTGAAATACGTAAAATTCAGCATAAATCTTTCATTGTGAAACAAACCGTAATTTTTTAACCGTATATGAGTTTTCCAAAAGAAAACAAAGGACTAATATGCTAACTATTAATATCGATTATCTATATTAGCTATATACGTATATGCCAACACCGACTCCAAATTATTGCAAAATGCAAAATTATTTCAGTCCAAATTTACAGCGATTATTCTATAATTCGCAGGTGTTAAAACTGGGCAGGCGTCACCTGCTATTCACTTTTTCCGCGATATTGTTGTACGACATTGTTGTTTTACAAACACGGTTGTCAGACTAAGACACGTTTTGCGCGAAAACTAAATTTAAAATAAAAAAAAACAATCACAGTTCACATGTGATGAGTGTTAACTACCTATACACATACATGTGTTCCAAAAATATGACTTCTGTACAAAGTATATGTATGATATACGCGTATAGCAGCGTATGTGTGTTTTAATACGCAGTGCAAAACTATAGTACCGTGAACATACATACAATATATATATATATATATATATATATATATATATATATATATATATATATATATATATATATATATATATATATATATATATACATATATATAATATACACATATATATATATACATATTTATTTATTTAAATATATATATATATATATTATTTATTTAATTATATATATATATATATATATATATATATAATTTATTTATATACTATAATAAATCTATCAGTAGCTGCACTATTATCTACACAGTCACCGTTTTCAAGCACACACACACGCACACAACACAGGTATTGTACAGTGTTGCACGCGCGTGTGTGTGGGGTAGGCTGAGCCGGCACAGTACAGCACGCACTGGAGTCAGCGCGCGGCACTGTCGGGGGCACTGACAGACCGCAACTTTTGTAAAAAAATGCGCATGACAGCAAAAAAACGTGAGCGGTTTTTGTGCGATGACGTGACAACAATGACACTTTAGATGATTGTTTTAATGGAGGGTTGTTTTTTCAATCATTTCTATATTGGATCAATTGCACAGATTACGTAACTGTATTTGAGTAATTTGTTGAATAATATACGTATACAGTAGAATATATACACTAGAGTTAGCAACGGGTCAAAATTTTCTGACCCGACATGAGTCATACACGAGCATACCTGTATAAAGGGGTGGGGGAAGAACAACCCCCTCCCAAAAAATCGACGGTCCGAGGGATCCCAAAAATTTAGACAAAATAGGTATAAAACTGACTTTTCGTAAATTTTACAAAATTTTGCAAAATTTACGGCATTTTTGGCGATTATGGGGGAAAGGATAATCTCATAAATTTGACCGGAGGGGCCATTCAAAATTTTATGTCCACGTAGGCTCTATTTATTCGAAATATGGTTAAAAAAACAGGCAAAATTTATTGTCCTACTCCAATGATTACCCCATATATCAACCCCGAAAGGACCCAATAGACCCCCCTCGGGTCAGAATATGCTAACCCGACCCGATTGCTAACTCTAGTCTAGACAGACTGCAGCCTCACCGTCTTGCTCCCATGAGTAGCTCGGGCGGTCTGTAGTACTGCGTGACCACCTCGTGCGTCATGTCGCGTTCTGCCAAGGCCGAGTCCCAGATTCGGGCCAGTCCAAAATCGCAGATCTAAACATACAAAAAAACATTAAAAAAAACAAAAAAAACACAAGCAAAACAAAAAAACAAAAAATAAAAAGAAACACGAACACGAATGCAACAAGTTGCCTCTGCTTCGGCAACTCAACTAAGTCATCTTATGGATAACAATATTAGAATATATTAAAATTATTAAACATTACTATATTTTAAAGTTTTAAACTAACTAATTTTAGACAAAAATATATTAGAAATTATAAATTCAAAACAAAACAAAGCTGAGTGGTTTCTGTATTCCAGCTTAGGTTATCAACAGTTATTTCCAGTCAACAATATGTTCCTGTGACTCCGCCTGAATGACTAAAACTACTATAGGGCAAGAACATCCCGTTATAATTTTATTACTGCTTTCGAATAAGTACCTACCGCCGATTTACGTATAAGATTCTCATTTTTATCAAAAAAGTCAAGTTTACTTTGACAAAATACTCAAGACAGTAAATTAGTAATAAAATTTCGAGCCTAGGTATTACGCCCTTTACGACAGACACTGTTTTACAAGTGTTTCAAGGTCTTGTGAGATAAAATCAGCTGAATCATAAAAGTTATGTTAAACTTAGTGATTCCAAATAAAGATAAGCTAATAGAGGTTCATTTTTAGTTCACCCATGCGAAACCACCATTAAGAGTCGATTCATAATTACAGCCGTATATATATTCGGTTAGCCGACAGGATTACAAAAACGAAGTCATGAAATGTTGCATTGATACAAACGACAAAGGGCGTACCCAGGGGGGCGTACCCCCCCTATGAATTTTTTCATTTTCACGTGGGTCCTTTTTTACACCAATCAGCAAAGAGATAAAAAAAACAATCAAGCTTAATATTCATACCATATAATGTAGCTGGGGGGAGACGCGGGGGCAGACCCACACCAAAAAATTTGGTTCAGGGGGAGGTAGGGGGGGGGGGTGACGCCTGGGGGTAAAAGAGGAGGAGGGTCCCAGCGTGCGAAAAATTTCCGGCCAAAAATGGAACTAATCGGTATTTTTTCTGCAAATTAAGCTATTTTTACCGAAATTTTGGCCAAAAATCGTCAAAATCAGAGCCTTTTGGTCAAAAAGGCGTAAAAATTGCGCCGTTTTGACAGAAGGGGGGTCAAAAATAAGTAGACTCAGGGGAGCGGGGTCCCACTAAGGGGGGGAAGGAATACCCAAAATTTTTGTGCTGCTACATATATATGTATACATGTATGATCCATACTTAATTCATACTTAATCCATTCAAAACCTAAAACTATATATATATATATATATATATATATACCTTTAGAATGCAGTTACTATTGACCAGAAGGTTGCCAGGTTTCACGTCTCTGTGAAGAATATTGGCCGCGTGGAGGTATTTCAAACCTAAACACGAAAATAATCCCTGATTTAATCTCCTAAATCCACACACACACACACACACACACACACACACACACACACACACACACACACACACACACACACACACACACACACACACACACACACACATTCTATAAATACAGACAGAGTAAGATAGATGGATATGCAGATATATATATGTATGCAAATTCCACATTTCATTCCTGCTTGTAAACACGGAACAATTATTATTATATAGCTAAAATTGCAAACACTGACTGACACTATTTGAACTATTGAAATGACAGTTTGACACGACTCACACGCAGTGCAGTTCAGTTCAGTCCGAACGCACAGTCAAGTGTCTCAGAACTTCAATGTTTATACGCTGTGTACACACGAAGTGTACATTAAAAGACTGTTGCACATATACGCGGAAGTATTCATGAAACATTTATATACGGAACTCTATATAAATATGTATATATACATATAACCTGACATTAGCATTGGTATTAGCTGTTGAACTTTTGACATTGGTATTAGCTGTTGAACTTTTGACAAAGACTTGGGTCAAACTTTTCAAAACAAAAGCTCGACGTAAAACCCTATTGGATGTTGGCATTATTGTCATATTTAATTTCAATGGATAATTATCTATTTTTTCTAAGTTTAAAAGTCTAAGTATCTTTTTCTAAGTCTCTAAAACGTCTGCAACGGAATCACTTTTTGCTGTCCTATACCTACAGTATAAACTTGAAAGTATATACAATACTTTTAATCAAAACTTTTGTAAAAAATTTACATAACTATTATTAAATATATTTTTGATAAGTCTGCATTATTCTAATCACTAGACAATTAAGTTTATCATTCCATGGAACAATTCACTGATTATACGTGTGTAAACTGTAAACGGTAAATTATAAGGTCAATGGTTCGAAACTTATCACAAATAAATACTTAATTATATACTGCACACTTTTTCCAAAAAATGTATATATGTCCAATTTCCAGTAATTTAACGCTTTCCGAATTTTCGTACGGAAACATAAGAATGCGATTGATTAGCCTTCCGTGAAAGTTTACAAGTTGAAGACGATCGCAAAAAAAATTCGATAATTTCACAGTCAAATATTTCACAAAAAGTTAAGAAAATACACGCCAAACGTTGTGTACGTAAGCCATGTATAAAACTAAGGGTCCTTTCCAACGATTTGGATTAAATGTTTTTTCATTAATTGATTTTGATTGTTTTTTATTATATAAGTGAAGTTTATAATTAAAGTTTTTAAATTTAACTTTATCACAAAATTGTGACTACATAAATGCAAAAGCTACAAAGATTTTGGGTAAAAAACTAAAAAAGTAGAGCTTTTTCAATTGATAGATTTTCGAGCTTCCACTTGAAAAATCGATTAAAAATTAAAATATATATATATACATATTTCAGTTCAGTGTTTAACTTATATATGTCAAAAAGCAAAAACTTTTTTTACTTTACCATCCTTGTATAATGCTGCGCCCACCCCCAAAAAGTTACGGTCCAGTGCCGACTTTAGTATTTATATACTGTCCGTACGTATATACGTCCATATATATATATATACGTCAGACTAGTACTTTCAGGGACAGATAAATTCGTTAGTTTTTCGCGACCTCATTTTTAAGTTGTTTAATTTATGCAATTTTAGCCACTGCGTGCACTTTTAGTATGTGACACACTGTGTGCGTCTGTGCGCCACTGTCAGTGTCACTGTCTGTCTGCCTGTCACATCGCTGTTCAAAAGATATGAATATATAACGCTGTAATCATAATTTTTGGGGACAAATTTCTAAATACTACGAGGGGGGATGGGCTCAAAGCGACCCACGAGTGTATAAACTTTCTAAATGAAGTTTTATTATGCCGAAGCAGCAATACTTTTCTTTGCAAGGAGCAATATTTTTGAAAAATTAGCGTAGCGATAACCACAAAAAACATATTTTTACCCGCGCCCCCCTAAAAAACAATATATCCCCAAGTTTTCAACGCAGATGAGGTAAGCATTAAGTTGTCGGAAAAAATGGTTACGTAATGCGTAAATTTTCTGTCAGAAGACTAAAGAGAGACTTTATGCGAAAATTTGATTCACAAAAGTTTTGGACGAAAAATTCGACATGGAAGTTGAAATTTGATAGATTTGACCCAAAACTTTGCACAATAAAAGGAAGTTACACTCAATAGAAGAGTTGTGACGTTCCACAATGTAAATCTATCAATGCATAAATCAATCAATCAATATTTCCGTATTTTATGGGGTTGGATTCTTGACAAAAAATGCAAAATATTTCCAATTTTAAGGGACGTCAAATACATATCAAATATTTTATCTGACGAGGCCTTAACCCGAAGCCCGGTTCATACTTGTCCTCAAGAACAGAGACAGGGACAAAAACGAATATTAGTAGACAATGACCAAAAGCATTTTGGCAAATTGTCCACGATCTACGCCAAAATTTTCCCAATTTTCTTGATACCGAAAATAGGCTTTTATCCGAGTACTTCTCTTGAAAATTGCTTAAGGACAAAAGGACAAGGACGAGGATGAACCGGGCTTCAGAAGGACACAAACGTACCGCGTAGAATCTGATATACGAAGACTTTGACATGGTCGACACTGAGGGGCTGGGGCGAGACGATGATTCGGTGGAGATCGCTCTGCATCAGTTCCGTGATCACATATCTGATCAGTTGGTGGTTAAGGAAAATTTGTTTTATTTTATATATTATAGGCTGTGTCACGCCTGTCTGATGGTCGGTCTGCTACTAAGCCTACGTAGCTAGATAACTGATTTAGTTTCAATAGTGGATATATATTTATTTCTACGTACTTTACATAAAGTATGTCCAAAAATATATATGTAGTTGGACCCTGAGACAAAGTAGGTGGCGTGATTTTCGTCGTATAAACTCGATTTTTCTAATAAAATCACATAATAATTCAGAATTAATTGTCTCAAAAAACAGCAATTTTTGATCAGATTTCAAGAGTCAAAATACATACATATCGTCTACACATTCTATATGCCCCCTAAATATATGCGTCTGTCTACAAACTAGTTCCCACTACAAAATGCCAGTGAGGGGTCATTTTACGTCCAGACACAAAGCGTAGTGACCCCATATGAACATTAAAACCCTCTGATGAAAATCCCTAAGCCAAATACATAGACGAGAAGAGAAACCAAAATTTCTGACTCAATTTATATACAGGGAGGGGGTGGACTTGAAAATTCCGAAAAATTTAGTAAATAAATTTCAAAACAGCAGACAATTGCGATAATAAAAAATGTTCTATGTTTTTCAAGTATCAATAACTCATTATAAAAGTTTATAAATTAGTTCTACGTGAAATACTAGCTAGTTTGCAGATTTTTTTGGCCAATTTCGCTCGACTGAATCGAGGGTTTCTGAGGTTATATGGATTAATCTGGGGAACAAAGACTCACAGACAGACGCGCAATTGTTCGACTTGACCGCAGGAGTGCTAAGAGGTCAATCACCAGACACCAAACACGCACACACACTGTGTGTTAAACACACACACGCACACGTATATAATCTCTGCTCAAATGGGGATCGACGAAAAGGGGGGTTCCCAGACCTTAAACGGTGCAGGGGACCAAAAAACCGCGGGTGAATTGGGTGAGCTTTGCGTTTGCAGGCTGTTAGTTTGACAGAAACTTAGTTTGACGAATTTCGGGTAAGTTTTCGTGATCGTGATAAGGGGGAGGTGAATGGTGGTCAAATCGGGGAAGGTGGGCGGAACTCTAGTGACTTAGCTGGCACCCTCTTATAAATGCTGAATTGCAATACTCAACTGGATAACACACACACACACAGCACAGCAAAAAATGTGTATTTTTCTTTTATACCTGCCCCCTCCAGAAATATCACTTAACACACCTTAACCCAATCAAAGCGACATTGTCTCAGAAGCGGCCGTTCCTAGGTTATTTCACCATAGCTGATACAAGCGTTTATGTATTGAGGGCACAAAATTATGCCAAATGAGGGTCGTCGTAGGTATCCGAGCATCACGCTATTTTTTCTTGGGTCTAGCAATTCTTGATATATATATATATATATATATATATATATATATATATATATATATATATATATATATATATATGTATATATATGTATATATATGTACGTATATACATTAATCAATGAAAAATTCTTAATTAGCTCATTACCTAACGCTACGCACGCCCCTCTGATTGGTACCAATCACACTATCCCACCAAATATATACGTACCCTATGCATCAATTTTTAATCTCCACCCTCAAGCCTAAAGCCACGCGGCGTTGCCCAAATTTAGTGACAACACCAGACCCTCGACTCGAAACGGATATTCCCCAGACAAAATAGGCAGTCCTCTTTCTGTGTCTACTAAAATAACGCAGTCACTCAATGTCACATAACCACATGTTACGGACACGCAGTTAAGTATATACGTATTGCTACTAAAGTACTAAATGACTTTCTAGTAGGAAAGATGTTATTTTAGTATTTAGAACTAAATTACGTAGTGTACTATAGAAACCTGGTTAAAATACAAAAGTACTACTAATTAGTAATTACTAGGATATACTTACTTAAGCAGGAAAATGATCTTGAACTGCATGATCATACATACAAGAAAAGTCAGGAAACAATGTCTGAACAGGGATTTTTTTATTAGATTTCTAAACTTATTCATTCAAATACTAAAATGTAGCTCCAAGTATAATGTGTGACTGCAACTTTAAAAAAATGAAAAATTAACTTGGCTTTTTTAAAATGGACTTCCCAATCGACAGTTATTTTTCTGTAACTTTACACAACTCGCCCCCCAACCTTTGTCTGGGAAAACTTTTAAAACGGTACCTCTCAGCGTTACTGCACACTCACGAAGACATAAATGAGTTTAAAAGTATTTCTGATGACACCTTAAAAACCACGAAAATTACGAAAAAATCAGACGTGTCGAAAAACGTGACAAAAAATATTAAAAGTTAGTCATTTCCTCACTTACTGAAATTATACGGAAAAAAGCGGAAATCACAAATAATCTAAACTTTGGCTGAGTTTTGATAGCCTTCTCTTCCACTGCCATTCCAAACCCTCCGGATTAAACGGACTAAACGTTTTCTGCTTTTTCGTAATAGCTTAGGCTTAGGTTTCTAGACCATATACATGGTATTAGGGGAATTTTCACCCCCCCTCCCGAAGGCAACTTCAGCCCCCCCTTACAGGTTATATATCCCATCCCTCATACCCCAGAATGTCTCGAAAGTGACTGACGAAACCACAACCGCTGGCTCACAGAGAAAAACAAAGGGACCAGAAAGGATTGCTCTGCACCCTCTTCTCTCCAGTTTACTACCTAACCTACCCATATATGGTTTATTGGTGTAGACTAAAATTAATCAGCTGAATTATTTAAACTAGTTTTCTTTTTTATCCATTATATCCATTTTAAACCTCGGACCAAAGTATGTATGAAAAGGGTCGAATTGCTTTTTTGGCTAACCGTTTTTGTTCCCATTCCATCTCCAATTTCCCAAACTGTCACGTGCAGACTACATTTCAGTGAGATGCAATGCAACGCACGTTCGCCTGGGGGCAATTAAGTCGCGTCAAACGCCGACAGATGGTGTCTCCCTCAATGTGACACAAATATATACATACATACATACATACACACTTATACATACATACATACATACATACACACACATACATATGCACATACACACACAAAGCCAATCCCAGATATCTGAGGTGAGTGGTCAGTAATGGCTAGAACCGGATCATTTCCCTCAAAGCAGTTCAGGTTAATATCGGTTTGGACAGCTTGTGTTATTTTGTTCCTTTGAATTTTGGAACCAAATACAGTACCAATATAAAAATATTACGTTAAACTATTATTATTACGTAAATATGGTGCAACATAGCGCATACACATACAGAGATAAATACACACAGACAAAAATACATACAACTTATGTAGCTACATACATATACACTAAACACCATACATAGGTATATGCGTACGTAACTAAAAAAGTAGATTTTTTGTAAATATCTGCTAACAATAATTAAGCATTAAGAAAAAGTGTACGCATAGAACAAAAAAATCGACCAGGAGTCGAACCTGATACCTGAGGCTTCGTTCTTCCATCTCAGAACGCCCATTTTCTCACTGTTAAAATCTCAAAAAGCCGCGTTTCACAAATTGATAAAATCAAATTAAGCCTCGTACTAGCCGGCACAACCTAGTATCAGTCACTGTTTCAGCTGCTTGCGGTGTTTTTTAAACTATTACCAAAAAAACGAAAAAAATGGCTGCTGTGAAGCAAAAAATCGGACGTTTTTGCTATTTTTTATTCCATTGTTGACAATAAATTCAAGACACAAGAATATAACCCCGGCCTAATAGTTTTAAACTGTCTAGTCGCACCTTCAAGAGGTGGAAAAACTTTGTTTTTGTCTGTCAGGGCAAGTTTTTTGTCAAAGTGGTAACATATGAACATACGTATGCAAGGCAGCTACTTTTTACATATATGCGTAAATTACACACAAATTTAATTTTACATAACTGCAGCTTAACTGCAGGTATAAACTTCGTCTTTTAATTTATACACTTTATGAATGAATGAATGATGAATTAATCCGCCCCCCTCACACGCCTTCTAGTGATATAGTAGCTATATCAGGATCTGTGGATCACTTTATACACTATATGAGGACTAAGAAGACAACAGCTAAATATATTCATCTCAATTATATATACGTATCAATATTCCAATAAATCAGTAAATAAATAACTGCTTTTTTGTATGTCAAGACGTCATTATATAAGTTAAGTTGTGAATATGAAATAGCCACGAATGACAAAGGAAGCCTTAAGCTAACAGGATTAAGCGGACTAGATTTTTTTATGTTAATCCGAAGTTTAATCAGTATCTTCAGTTTAGTCCGAACCATTAATTCTAAGATCAACCCCTGATTAAGAGAAATTAGCTTACAGGTAATTCGAACTATTATTAAACAGCGCCTTAAAAGTTACGTTAGCTTAATCCCGATATATACAATATAAGATCCCCTTGAACATTCATTATATATAGCCCATTATTTTGGGTAAAGCTGTGGTTAGCTCGATGGAACATCTTAGAGACCGGACACACAAAATTGATCAAAAAATTGTGACCAAAATCACAATCATTTGTGACCGGAATTATACAAATTTGCGAAAGGATACAGTTCTTGGAAATGAGAGCTGCTGGGCTGAAGAATGTCGAGGCAGGACAGCACCTGAAACAAAAAATAAAAAATAAAATACTAAATATGTCTATAAACTACATATAAATTAATATTATTAATAAATTTAATAATGGTTATTATCTGTCAATGCGGTTACGTCAATCTAATTTGATCTGATTTGCAAGCCCTTTAAACCGGCCGTTGTTTTGGCATTGTTTTTTCCTTCCTGCTACGGCCAGTGCCCAAAGCTAAACTTCTGCAACTGTTTGTGTCTTTGCTAAAATTTGTAGCACTCATTTGCGACATTTGTCCCAGTTTCCGCTTCTAGTAACTCAAACCCATATATACGTATATAATGTCACACACACACACACACACACACACACACACACACACACACACAGTGGTCATTTAAGCGTTGACCAGCCACCAGCCAGCTAATAGGGGAAGCCTGGTCAGTGGGTGGTTTGGTTATCTGGTCAATTTTGCCAACTGGCACGCGCCTGGGGAGAGAGAATTGCAATCGATCGAAAGCGAGGGTTGTTGATTGAAAAAGTTGTAAGTATATATTTCCTGAACGTTTAAAAAGGTTAGAATAGTTGTAGATCAACTCATTCTTGTGAAAGCTTGAGGATAGAGATAATATTACATAAAAACTCAAGCTATTTGCCAGTTTTTTGCTATTTTTAATGTTTTTTACTGTTTTTTTTTACTTGCTCGGGATTGCCGATAAAGGGAGGGAGAGTGGTCTCGTATATACATCTGTGTAATACAGTTTGTATGTGCAACATATAATAATATACGTAGTACATACGTATGAATTAGTACATACGCAGTACACAAACCATGTGAGAACCACTCCATAATAATTCCCATAACAAGCACGTACAACAAATTGTATTAAGTCCGCAGTTACGTAATGTACTTATATAACTACACATACGTATAAGCAATATCACATAACTAACCCCCCTTTCCTAACCCAAGTCAGTTTCGGGCAAATTTACACCCCCATATTAATCCCCCCCCCTCCGTGATATTTCATCTGTCCACGTCTCTAGCCGTGGCACGCGCACATTAGGCAGAATACGTCAAAATTTCTGCAACGAATCGCCCATCAAATTAAATTTCAAATTAAAATAAAAAGATGAATGTCATTGCTAGAAATTCTGAGGGGACACGCAGTCTAGTTTTCAATCTATTCCAAATATTCATATGTTTATCGCCTAATAAAAAACCTAACATACTCAAATATCCAATAAGAAAAATACGATTATTAATTTAATTAAGTATTAAGTAATTAATTATTAGTCATTCATTAGTTAAACTATCCAGCCCCCTTTGATTGGTTAAACTTTGGTCAGTTAAGCCTAACGCAAGCTAATATGCCTGGCTACTATAGTACTAGGCAGTGAAAGCCAAAATTTATGAGCATAGCCCTAAAGTAAGCCGATAGCTATTTAGCGTCGCAAAAAAGGGGTTTCGACCACCAACTGTCCCTAAAGTCACATCAATCAGGGGCAAAAAATGGGTGCGGACAAAAAAATGGGGGGGAGGGTTCTATCAGCGTAGCCAGATTTTGGAACCGTTTCTGAGTTTAGAGTACAAAATTCGGAGAGAGGGGGTTCATATGTGGGGCAGCGTATATTGCGTAAACAGCGGAGGGCGAGTGGTGGGGGTGTTTTTAGCCAAGCATAAAAATAGCTGATATGTATGGGGAGGGTGAAAACACTGTGTTTGTGTACGCTTACACGTGAAATTAATACACATCGGAAATTTTTTGGCCGAGTGAAAAATGTATATTAAATGTAGACAGCCTCTGAAACTGCTATATACTGAAAACTGATCTGACTGGTTACAGACGTGGCATCCCCGACGCTCCAGAGCCAAGAAACGGAGATGAGCACCGCACCCCAAGGTTGGATTAGCCAGGACGGTATATATGTCCAAGGGGGGTACCTTTACCTTTATCTTATATATATACTGCCCATATCCGTGCTAAAACCGTACCATGTACGTATATACATATGTACACAGTATATACATATATATATAAGTAAGTATATTACCTAGTTTTACCAAAGTTTTACCAAAACATTTAGCTTATATGCATAATATGTAGCTTACATACGCACATATATACGTATAATAAACATAATTTACGTATCTGCAAACGTGTATATATATACACGGAATGTTTATCTACACAAACAACAACGACCCAATCTTTTGGCGACATGCAAAGTCAAGTGCTAAGAAAGTATATATTGTGAAAGTTTTACATCAGCCAAAGTTTGATAACACCTCACGCGTGTCACATGTCAACTG
The DNA here is from genome assembly GCA_030248245.1 of Trissonchulus sp. WLG1_4. NCBI lineage: Eukaryota > Metazoa > Nematoda > Enoplea > Enoplida > Ironidae > Trissonchulus > Trissonchulus sp. WLG1_4. The sequence continues at coordinate 26,906 of JASANF010006575.1, forward strand.
CCAAAAAAGGGCAAAAAAGAGTTACGTATTTAACCAACTAATGACTGCCATTCAGCAGTTATGATTAATACCCACGGCAAAAGCGCAAGTTTTCTCACGTTTACGTTTACGTATATACGTAGTACCACGTAACGGATATGGCAATCAGGCGCATAGTTTATTACTAACTTAGCATTAGTCAAGCTTGGTCCCAGAACTTTTACCCACCCCTCCCCCTCCCCAAAACTGTTTTGCTCGAGTTGATTCATAGAATTCCGAACCCGTATATACTAAGTGACTAAATAAATAATGCTTAACTTTATGCTATTGTGCTAAATATAGTCTAACATATAAGCCGCGTAGGTATATGACCAGCATATACGCTCTAAAGTAAACAAAAACACACATATCTACGTGCATATAAGCATGTAACATATATATAGCTTATATACGTGCTTAGTAGAACCACTACTCTTACTATATGGGCAGCGATTAAGTAAGCATATATATAAACTTGGAAGGGGCTGGCACCTCACGCGCGGCGGCTGGCTAACCCGTGCCACACACACACACACACACACACACACACCACGTGGAGTACGATGGTTTCATTCATTGAATATGATTTGCCGGTGAATAACTCTGACTTACACGTAGATAATTTCTAGATAATACGAGTGCAAGACATATATACCGATACTCATGTGCTGTCTTATTAAACGATTAATCCAATCCCAATTAAAGCTTAATTAAACCCAATTTCAAATATGTAAAACCATACGCTAATTATATGCTTATTTATACTTACTAACCACATATTTACTGGTCAATTTTGCCGTGAAAACAGTTTCGGTTTCGATAAAAGGTCAAGACTCGGTTCGTGTTTATAGGCCTAGGTAATGTATAGCATACATGGGCGTGGGGAGGTACACCTCCCCCAGAAGGCAAATTCACCGCCTCCCCCCCCACTAGGGATGGAAGTCTCCGTTTTTTTCCGAGACCGAGACCGAGACCACGAAACCGAGACTACCGAGACCGAGACCAAAATCCGAGACCGCCAAAACCGAGACTTTGGGTCATTTTTTGCCATTTTTTCACCTATTGGTTTGATGATTTTTACAAGTTTTTAGGTAAACTTACAAGACCATGGTCAGACACCTTATGTATATATAAATTAACAGCTACATCACGGTATGGGGCAGTGTCTACTTAAATACTGTGAAGTTTTGACATCTGTCCCAAAGCAGACGCAATTTATCCTTGTTCACGCCAGAAAATAGCAATTTCAGACACTGTTTGGCTGAATTTAGTTAAAAATCGCTCAGCTTGTATTGGAATTACCAATGTGCTGCTAAAATATACACCCAAGATAAAAGGGGTTTTTAGCTCAAAAATTAGACCTGCGCGCCGTGACGCTCTTTCATTCTTTGCCTCCGGCGTGACACCCCTTTGAATTGTGCCCCCTCAATCCCCTGGGACTAAATTTTAGTTGGGAGTATATATATAGAGTCTTCCCTTCTCATCTACCGAACTACATAGTTCTGACTAGTGCGTCTAGTTGAACTTTCACAGATTTATTTTTGATTTTTTGCTAAACTGATACTAATTGGAAATTACAGGTAAGTATATGAAGCCACCGATTGGCATAACAAAGTTGACCAGCGAAACACTAAAGATTAAAGAATAAAATATAATAATAATCACAGTTCCCACAGACAGAAACATAAATTTTTGTGTGCGTACTGTGTTTACTGATAAACTAAACAACCACGGTAAAGCTGTTTTCGGAAAAAAATCGACAGAATCTCACTGTTTGATGTGAAATTTTGGTGAAATAAAAACTTCCGAAAAAAATTTTTTGCCAAAAATATAAACCAAAGGGGAGACCACAGGAAAAATTTTCACAGATTTGAAAAACCGAGACCGGGTACAAACCGAGACTTTTCGACTACCGAGACCGAGACCGAGACTGGGCTAGTCTCGGGTTTTAACCGAGACCGAGACTTCCATCCCTACCCCCCACACAGGTGCTGCACCCCCAGAATGTTCTGAAGGTAGCTCACGACGCCAAAATTGGTGGCTCACGAAGCAAAAATAGTGGCCCATGAAGTGAAAGAAAAATTGAAAAGTAGCCCCCCAGTCCACACCCCTCCAGAATTAGCTACCTGCCATTGTATGTTGTAGATGTCTAGTCTAACTGTAAAATTCAATACACTTTTTTATTCCATCAAAACCTAGTCTTCATTTTTTCCCTTCCAAAGGATTAATTAATAGACCTCGGCAGACGTGCAATTAAACTTGACAATTATTCCGGAGCCGTCAGCTACCAGCCTCTGGTCAAAGGCCTCTCTGGGGGTGAGCGGAGTCTGGCTTGTCCACTAGACGCAGCAGCCAGTTGAAATTAGCCAGAACCTACATTTTGTGTCTGGCACTACCCAATGGTAGATTTGGTAAATAGACGCCACTATAATGTATATAAAATGTATACATATACGTATATATGTATATATATATATATATATATATATATATATATATATATATATATATATATATATATATATATATATATATATATATGTATATATATATATATATATATATATCCCGGGAATTTTGGTTTTGTTCTCACCGCCTATAAGTATATATCTGTATACGTATATAAGTATATACGTACATGAGGAGGCAAGCAGGTACAAGCTAAGGTAATGTTTACTAAACAACCTACTTTAAGGGGGTAATTGCGTTTTTAGGTGTTTTTTTAAAAAGCCATAGCTCAGCGTTTACAAATTCAAATCACAAGCGGTCTTTTGCATTAGGTAGAACAATATCTTTCCTAAATGTATGCCATGCCTTGAAATTTAACCTGTGATTTTCTTTCCAGTATAAGCGACTAAAGAAAGGTCCTTTCCAAAATATTAAAATTTTTTACAAAAAGTTTGCGCCACAGCTCTGAATCATACGATCATCTGTTGGGGCTGAAAGTTGGTAAGGTTTTTAACATGTTTAAAATCCCCAGGCATGTCCCCCACTTTTTTAATAACTAGTCAATTTACTGAGAAAATAGCTGAAAACCAAACGCACCGAAAATTTAAGATATTTTCTTGTAATTAAAACCCTCTAAAAATGTCCACAGGTGAAATTTCAAAAAAGTGAGAGACATGCCTGGGGATTTTGACCTTTACAATACTGTCCCAAAAATTTATGCTCAGGCGTCGCTTCTAACTTGAGTACTGGTGGCGCAAAGTTTATATAGAAATCATAAAAACCTCGAAAACGCAACTACCACCTTAAATGAGGTATAAAAAGTCTATAGGTAGAAACTAGACCGATCATAAAGACGTCAGATTATAGAGCACCATAAGATGCGGCTTCATAAAAGCGTCTGTTTCTTCTAGCCAGGTAAAGTTTGACTATGGAAAGTTAGTAGGCTTTTATTGGCTAATTGCCAATTTGATGCTATTTTTTGCATATAAATAGGTATATATGTACATACATTTATGTATAAATATATAAGACGGCGAAGCTACAAATTTTCACTCTACCATACAAAATTTTGCAAATTCAGAGTCAGTTTGAAAAGCTTAGTGATCACTGGTTTGATCGATGGCATGTTGATTGGTGTTAGACAACTGTGAACTGACCTATACGAATGAACTTCAAGTTGCAATTGCAATACCAGAAAGGTCAAATGGTGCAAAAAAATCGCATTGAAGCAAAACTACACTACAAGCATGAAAATCACAAACAGTTTTGCGAAAAGCAGTTTAAGAAGAAGAAGAAGAAGAAATAGGTTTATAACTACAATAAATTAAGGCCTATTCACACGAGGGCGCATGCAATGTTCCAAGGCGTGCGCCAAGCAATCCGCCCTCGTATGAATAGGCCTTTGATATTTCTTTAATTCTGAAACGTACATTATCATGTTTGAAAGAACAGAGCATTCGGATTTCTCGGAATATTCGTTTGCACGAAGAGGCATTGTGAAATATATTTGGCATTTTCTTGAGCGCGACCCGTTTTCCGGTACGGGGATCTGTCACGGACCTAAAACAAAAACAAAAAATGAAAACATTAACATAAAAAATATATACGTTCGTAAAAACAATTTCAGCTGATTTTTCGTCAAGAAATCGTCCCTATATAAGTCTATTTAGATTCGTCCTTGTGTCATACATATACGCACGTACTGTACATAGACGTAACCTTCACAAACGCTTATCTTGAAGCTACTTTTGTGCATTTTTCTGCAGGCATCATATAAATCACATTGTATAATCTATTGTCAACTTTAACAAATATATATAGAGCACCACTAATAAATTATGCCAAAAACCGACGGTATATATATATAATATCAACTGTCCATTTATTATTGTAAATATACGTACAATAAGAAAATACGTATTATATTACGCAAGCACCTAAAAGTTAAAAAAAATTACAGTGTACGCAAATTTAGTCGAAAATTCTAACGAGTATATATTGCGAATCAAAGCGAATTAGTGAATTAAACTATTAACCCCCTCTTCAAAAAAGGTTTCGTTTTTTTCTTTGACCACAGCATACACACGTATGTATGTATGTATGTATGTATGTATGTATGTATGTATGTATGTATGTACATGCTGTGTTCATCGTGACATAATCAAAACCAGAAAAAGTTTACAAATATTCGTTTGTTCTAGATTTGTCATCCGGTGACTTCTACATTGCATGGTACTGTATTGCTCCTACCGCATATATACGCAACATATATATGTCCGTGTATATAGACTGTATTCCTGTGCAACGCTGAAACTTCCACTGAAATTTTTCACAAAGTCGAGACGTCAACACACGTGCGACTTGTGACTTTGCAAGCTACTTCAGAGGGTACCAAGCGTTTGGGAATTTACAATAAATTGACAATAATTTATATTATCTAATTATGATTTAAATATATATATATATATATATATATATATATATATATATATATATATATATATATATATATATATATATATATATATATATATATATATATATTAATTGTTTAAGAGCTACATACTTTAACCGACCTGTGTGTAACTGCATATATACGTATATAATATGTATATAGGTAGGTATATACACTACATATATTCAGATATATATTTATATACATGTTCAATTTTTTCAGATTTGTTCAATTTTTTCAGATTTGTTCAATTTTTTCAGATTTGTTCAATTTTTTCAGATTTGTTCAATTTTTTCAGATTTGTTCAATTTTTTCAGATTTGTTCAATTTTTTCAGATTTGTTCAATTTTTTCAGATTTGTTCAATTTTTTCAGATTTGTTCAATTTTTTCATTGATTTTTCTTTTTTTAATTTGTTCAATTTTTTCAGATTTGTTCAATTTTTTCAGATTTGTTCAATTTTTTCAGATTTGTTCAATTTTTTCAGATTTGTTCAATTTTTTCAGATTTGTTCAATTTTTTTTTTTTCAGATTTGTTCAATTTTTTCAGATTTGTTCAATTTTTTCAGATTTGTTCAATTTTTTCAGATTTGTTCAATTTTTTCAGATTTGTTCAATTTTTTCAGATTTGTTCAATTTTTTCAGATTTGTTCAATTTTTTCAGATTTGTTCAATTTTTTCAGATTTGTTCAATTTTTTCAGATTTGTTCAATTTTTTCAGATTTGTTCAATTTTTTCAGATTTGTTCAATTTTTTCAGATTTGTTCAATTTTTTCAGATTTGTTCAATTTTTTCAGATTTTTTATATTCTTCTCTTTCTCTTCATTGTTCAATTTTTTCAGATTTGTTCAATTTTTTCAGATTTGTTCAATTTTTTCATATTTGTTCAATTTTTTCAGATTTGTTCAATTTTTTCAGATTTGTTCAATTTTTTCAGATTTGTTCAATTTTTTCAGAT
>JASANF010006577.1:0-14010 GCA_030248245.1 Trissonchulus sp. WLG1_4
ATATATATATATATATATATATATATATATATATATATATATATATATATATATATATATATATATATATATATATATATATATATATATATATATATATCTGCTGAAATTAGCCGCGTGTTTACCGTGTTAATAGTTCAGTTCCTGCCAACCTAATTTGGCGTAATGATGCAGTCTCCAGGGGAACTGAGTTAAGGGGGTAATGTCGTTTTCGTGGTTTTTGACATTTCAGTGTAATTTTTGCGCCCACAGAACTCAAGCTAAAAACGGACTACGGCTTCGAAACTTTAACCACATTATCTTTAGGAAAATATCCCCACCCGTTTTTTTCCTTTTCTAAAAAAAGTTTGTACAGTCGGTGTTATGGGCTTTTGAAAATTTTAGAGAAAAGTGAAATTACGTGATTTTTGCACAAAAATGTCATTTTCTCAACGTAGAAACGACTTATCAGCTATATCAAAAAAACGGGTGGGGATATTATGTCAGTGCATAACTGCAAAAAGTTTAGTAGTTGTTGGCTGATCTTGAGTTTCATAACTGTGGCGCAAAAATAGTCAAAAAAACCGCTGATGGGGTGTATTCAAATGATTGCAGCAGTAAAATTGCAAAAGATAATCTGCTTTTAAATATGGGTTTTTTAAAGCTAGAAGGTGTAAAAAAATGTAAAAAAGACCGCTCTAGTTTTCGTTGAGGTTAAGTGCAGTTATGGTAGTTTAAAAAAACACCTAAAAACGCAATTATATACCCCCTTAAGTCCCAACCCAAAACACCAGATACTTGGCTTTTGGGGGCTGCCGCCTCCAGACCCCTTCAACTACTGCAGTTCCCACTTGGTACTGTTTCAAACAAAATTGCATCCTTGTAGTCTTTTTCAGCCTGCTAAAATTCAAAACTCTGATTAGCTTCTCAATAAAATACCGAAATTGACGTGATCAGCAAAATACCGACATTGAGGTAATATTTAAGTCCCTCTTGGATACCGCACTATGAAGCGTATCCAATAAAACATAAATTTCTAGATGCTGAGACACCACGGCCAGGTCCATAGTTATTTAAAGTCCCCGACTCTCAGAAACTAAGAAACCAGAATTTATAAGTCAAGCTCAGCTTTCGCACACTCTTAAAGGCAAGGCAATGGCGTACCCAGGAAAGGGTAGATGGGCGGGATCGTCATCCCTTCCTTTTCCCAGTGAATTTTTACACAAGGGTTCTCCCTATTGTTTTTGCTGCCTGATCAAAAAAATTTTCCGATACGTTTCCAATTGATCAAATTTGGCGTAAAAGTCAAAAAATTTTTCCAATTTTTTTCCTGGGGGCTGCCGCCCCCAGACCCCTGCAACTTCTGGCAACGTGGTCTTCCATTTTCAGTTCACATTATTGTATGTTAATATTGAAAATAGTGCATTTTAACCCATTACAAAAAATCAAAAAGCCATTTCCCCAAAATTTTTTTCGAGGTACCGGTACGCCACTGTTTGAAGGTAGATATGAAAATTTTTTCAGAAAATTTTTTTAAAATTCCAAAATCTAATTGAGGACGGCCAGTGCCATAATAAAGTGATTTTTACCTAAAACACGCGCTTAAATAGCATTATAACCGCTCTGCGCACTTTTTTTCAAAATGACGCAAAAAAAATTGGGCATGTGCGTCAGAAGACGCAAAATTTTTGACGAAAAAAAAACACTGGGGGGAGGCTTAACCCTTTGGACTTTTGATAGACCAAAATGGGGGGAAGCAAAGTCATGATGCAACACTAATTTTACAAGAAAAAGTGGTTTTTTCTATAATTCGTAACTATAGCCTCGCTATACTACATTCAAATAAAAAATGACATAAAACCACACCACAGAGACATCGCCACAACTAAAAAGTCGATGAAACTTATCAAACGGCGACAGCCACTACGTCATTTATTACTTTTCACCAACAAAGGTAGTGCGCGCAGTCATGGCTCCTCGCAAATTACGCGAAACGTGAATGCAGCAAAATTGTCACATTCATGCAATCGACAAAATAATACAATTATATATACCTTCTTAAAGCTTTCAATTTAGCTCGACATCTGTGCAGCTCGCTTTGCTGGCTGTGGGCTAGGGCACATTTTTCTTCCATCGCTCGAACTGTCTCCAATAACATTTCCATTCGACATTTCGCGTCCAAGTTCTTTTTCCTTTCAGAATTGACCTAGATAGGCAAACACAGAGCACAAAAATTAAAATTATCAGAAAGTGATCGCCTGTTTTTTCCTCGTTTTCGTATTTTTCTTGAAGTCGGTTGGAAAATAGAATAAATCTATAATACCCACTTCATTCAAAAAACATAAGTAATTAATTGATTAACCGATTTTCAGCGCCTTTCTTGCCTGCATGCGACATATTTTTAGACAAAAATTGGGGGCACCGGGCCAAATGAGGGGGCGCTCCCTTCCCACTACAAATATGCCAGCTATGTCACTTGATTATAAAAATCTAAAAGAAGCACGGGTTGAAAGAACCCTTGACTTTGTCTTTGTCGACTGTAATTGTGGATACAAAAACGGTAAACGTTTCAACATTGAATGCGTTGCTGACATGGTGCATCTTGATTTGACACTATACATATTTAAAATCACAAACAGATTTTTGCTTACATTTTTTTACATTTTGGCTCACTATATACCTGTCTAATCTTCGACTAAAAATTATTTATAAAAAATTATACAAACAAATAGTATATATATTATATATATATATATATATATATATATATATATATATATATATATATATATATATATATATATATATATATATATATATATATATATATATACGTCGTTAAAACTCACATCAGTTTGTAGCGTCGCTATCCTGCGCTCCTGACTAGCCAGTTTCGACTCAAAACTGCGGCAGGTGTCTGCGTATTGGCGACATTCACTTTCGAGCTCAGATACCTAAAAAAAAGGATCCAGATTAAAAAAACCACAGGAAAACCAGGAAATCTGAATTTTCTGAAGAATAATTTCTCTTATATACAAATTTTTCACATGTTTTTTACCCTTTCCATTCAGAGACATTTTACAGACTTTCAGAGGAATTTCTGATAAATTTCAGAAAAATTTAAAGAATTTCACCCAGAATTCAGTCAGAGACTGAATTTTATCTGAAAAGAATGTTACTGGCTTTTCAGATAAATTTCAGATGATTTTTACATGAGTTTCAGAGAAAATTCACATGTTTTTCACATCTGTAAATATCAGGTTTCAGGTATATACATTTTATCTGAAGTTCGTGTAAAAAGTATCCGAAATTCATCTGAAAATTAATAACATCTGAAAAACAAACAAAACAAAAACAACAATAATTAACATTTTTTCAAATAAAATTCAGAGTCTCTGAATTCCAGGTGAATTTCTCTGAATTTTCCCTGAATTTTTCTGAAAATTATCTGAAATTCCTCTGAAAGTCTGTAAAATGTCTCTGAATGAAAAGGGTAAAAAAACATCTGAAAAATTCGTAACCGAAAAAATTTTACAGAAAATTAAGATTAGCGGTTTTCCTGTGAACATGAAAGGACAAACGTAAAATAATTTGATCCACAACTAATTGTAAAGTTAAATTAAGCTAAGCAAAAAGTCAAAGCAAACAAAACAGACAACGATTCAACTCACTTTCATCTGCAAAACAGCCGGATCTGGGCCACCGTCGGAATCGCCGTCATTCCCAGTGATTTCATCGGAGTAGAGTTGTCGCACGAAATTGGACACTCTGGAACGGCAGGTAGGGCAGGTGGGGTTGCATTCCAGCCAGCGCAGCAAGCAGTGCAGGTGAAAACAATGGCCGCAATAGCAGGCAGCGATTTCACCGAAATTGTTGAACGGCTCCTGACAAATGGGACAACGCGCAGGCTTCATCGCTTACTCTGGAATGCATTAACCCTGCAAAAACAAACATTGTGGTAGAGCTACAAGCGTACACGCACAATAGCTTTAGTGAAAAAAGTGCGTTTAGCTTCACAGGTGTGGGTAGGAAAGTGTATACCTGATCCCATAGCATTCTGCCCACACAGAAAAACCATTCTTGAATCTTTCAATTTCAAGCCGCACTTGGCCAAGATTTAACCCCCACTGGTTGCAGGGGTCTGGGGGCGGTAGCCCCCAGAAGCTGGGGCTACCGCCCCCAGATGGTTCTGGTTCTGGTTCTGGGCTACTGGTTCTGGCGAATTTGGCCAATTTTTTGGCAGGAACCCGGTCAAAGAGCCTTTGTTTTGATCCGAAAAAATTTTTAGGCTGAATTTGGTCAACTGGAGGGAGACGAATCAAAAATTTTATCCGACAGGAAAATAAAACGAAAATGGGAACCTCACACCAGACAGTATATTGTCTAATAGCAGCATAATGTACTCGTGTGGACATGCAAATGCAGTCTAATCTACTTGTGTATACATGCATAGGCTTTCATGAAAGATAAGAACAAGAAATAGTATGCGACAGAGTCGCAGGGATCTGAAAAAAAATTGAGATTTTGTATGTAATTTGAAAAAAAGTTGGCTCGCAAATTTATTAATTTGGTTAGAAAATTTAGGTACCCGAACCACTTTTTGCGTCCCCGAGCTGACTTGTACCCGAACCCGAACCCGAACCGAAAAAACAACCCGAACCGTACCCGAACCCGAACCCGAACTTTCGTCCCAACACTAGAGACGTATCAGAAATTTTTTCCGGCCGGACCATAAAAACCAAAGGAGGGACCCTTGTGTAAAATTTAAGTCGGAAAAATTTCCGGGGGGGGGGGAATTCCCCCCATTCCCCCCCCCCCCTGGCTATGCCTCTGCCTGCAACCACTATCATTTCACGACAACTGTTGCTTAGAAATGGTTTTTCAATGCAAATTTTATTTCAAAATTCTAAAAAAGCTCCAGCTTCTGGGGGCTGCCGTAGCGATCGACCGGAGGCTCCGGCTCCGGCTCCGGCCGGATTTGAGCCGCCGGCTCCGGCTCCGGCTGCGGTAAAAAAAGTGCCGGAGCCGGAGAATTTTTCATTGTTGCAACTTTGACAAAAAGTTATAATTTTGAGAAAAACGATAAGGTTAACGAAGCGATTAGTCGATTACAATGCTTATAAATTATTGCCGGTTGGTAATGTAGGCCACCACCTCTCTCTACCATTGTCCATTATGTATTTATATTTTATACCATTACGTTCCGCTCTTTAATTTCAATTTCCTGGTAGGAAAAAGTTTCTGATACGTCTCCAATTAACCAAATTTGGCTTAAAATTCAACTTTCTCATTTTTGGAAGTTGCCGCCTCCATCCGTGCAGCACTGCAGCTACGTGACTTAGTGTGCATTCGACATTTAGCTTTGGTGTTTTCGGCAGGTCACAATTAGTGCAATGTTTGCACAATTTGTATTAATTTAATTTGTATTAAATAGCGAAAACTTCATTTTAAACCTACTACAACAAAATCGAAAAGTCATTCGCCCAAAATTCTTTCCTGGCTACGCCGCTGATACAAGCGTAGATGACAGGAGTCGGGGCCGGGGGGCGGTACCCCCCAGGCAAGTGCAATCAGTTCCAAATGTATCTACTTTTTGGGAATTATATACCCTTGTTGACAATTTCTTAACGTTCGACAAAAAGGGAGGGCTCAGACGGACCCACTGAACCACCTCCTGACTACGCCTTTGGCATCAGAGTGCCATACTGGTCAGTTTGACAAAATGTTTGACTTTTATCAATGTTGATGAAAAACTGTGAGATCTCAGTGACCAGTGGCCCACTTCTGGTCGGATAGGTGTGTAAAGACATTTGAATAGAAATGGGGCGGGACTGTTAATGAATTGAAGAATGCTGTTTCGAAAAAAAATGCAAAAAAATTGGTCAAAAATGGTCGACATACTAATTGAAATTTGTAAAAAAACACTGCCTCCGGCTCCGGCATTTCATATCCGGCTCCGGCTCCGGCAAAATTTTACCTCCGGTCGTTCGCTAGGCTGCCGCCCCCAGACCCCTGCAACCACTATGATTGCACGACATGTTGCGTGTATAAAACTTTTTCGCAATATCAATGAAATCAGTAAAAAAATTTTAAGAAGTTGAACTTTCTGCAGACTGCCGCGGACTGCGTGTGCGTTTTTACCCCCCCCCCCCGGTCGTCGACCATCAGTTCAGCCCCCCCTTCGCGAAATCCTGGGTACGCTATTTAGCGATCGACCGGAGGCTCCGGCCGGATTTGAGCCTCCTACTCCGGCTCCGGCTCCCACAAAGAAAGTGCCGGAACCGGAGAATTTTCATTGTTCACACTTTGGCCAAAAGTTCAAATTTTGAGAAAAAATCGCAAGATTAACGAAGCAGTTAGTCGATTACAGTACTTATGTTACTGCCAGTTGTGATGGAGATGACTACCCCTCTCTAGCAATGTGTATTTTTACGTCTCCAATTTACTAAACTCGGCCTAAAAATCAAAAGTTTCTCACACTCACGCTGCCGCCCCCAGACCCCTATCAGCTTGTAACTATGTGACTTAGTGATTTTAACTTGAGTTTTAGCTCTGATGTTTTCGGCCGGTCAAATATGTTTGCATGTGCATGTGCTGTTATTTCGCAAATTTTTGTGTTAATATAGCAAAAAAGTTAATTTTCACCCGTTACAAAAAATCGAAAAGTCATTCCCCCTAAAGATTTTTTCCTGTTACAACGTGGCTGATATACGCCTAAATTACAGGGGTCGGGGGGGCGGGCGGTAATCCCCGGAAGCTACAGACATTTACGGCGTCGTATCTTCTACAAAGTGCAATCTTTTCCAAATTTGTCTATTTTTTGGGTGTATAAATTCTGGATCAAGTGCAGTTGGGGCCTGGGGGGGGGGGAATAGTGGACCTATTTTTTTGAGTAGAGCATCTTTAGGGAAGCATTTTTTGTAATAGAAGCTCTATCCACAAATTTGGATTTTCTGAGCTATGACCCCTTGAAAATTGCATTTTCAGTGTTTTTGGAAGTGAACGTAGGCCAAAGTTCGAAGCCAAAAATGGCTAATATCTTTGTTTTTGGATAGTTTTGAGTGCGTTATGATGTTTTAAGGCATCGTCTAGGCTTAGTTGGCTGGATTCTCTAGGCTAAGCTGGCAGGATTTTTTCTGAAAATTTCGATTTTTTATTGCCTAAGCCTGAGCCTAAGCCTAAGCCTGAACCTAAGCCTAAGCCTGATACTAAGCCTAAGCCCCATACTAAGCCTAAGCCTAAGCCCAAGCCTAAATTAAGGCCAAGTTTGAATTTGGTCAAAATTGGACGGTTCTGGCGAATTTGGCCAATTTTTTGGCAGGAACCCGGTCAAAGAGCCTTTGTTTTGCTTCTAAAAAATCACCAGTCAGTGGCCAGTGATCGTATGAGTGTGTAAAGACATATGTATAGAAATGGGGCGTGACTGTTGAAACATTAAAAAATGCTGTTTCGAAAAAAAATTGAAAATTTTTTCACAATTGTCAACATTTTTTACTCATTGAAATTTTTTTGTAAAACACTGCCTCCGGCTCCGGCATTTTGTATCCGGCTCCCGCTCCGGCTCCGGCGAAATTTTACCTCCGGTCGTTCGCTAACGCTACTGCCCCTGGCTACGCCACTGCCTACATCTCATAAGATAAAAAAATGAAATAGGGGTTCTAGAAGCAAAATGCTCCCCCCAAAGTGCTCCACTAAAAAAATAGGTCGACTATTTCCCCAACTACATTTAACCCAAAACGGGTCGATTTGGATGGATGTGTCAAAAATGTGTCAACCAAAATTTCAGAAGGAATTTTGGAGGGAATAAGAATATTATTTCTCAAAAGCCGCCGACCCGAAAACAATGTGCAAAGTGAAATGAAACAAGAGTAAACAGCTAATTATTTTGTAAAGCAATGCATAAAACAATAAATACTTCAACACTGTGGTTACAACCATTTGAAAACTACGTAAATTTTGCTTTCGTTTGTCGCTTTTGGGGATGAATAGCTTGGCTTTATTGCGCTGCGCTTCTGTGCGCTCTGTGCGCTTTATTGCTCTGTTTTTTTTATTTATAAATGTACAACGTACGTAACGTAGTACATAGGTTTACATTCGGTTGGGGGGGAATAATTATTTTCGGCCCTAATTCGCTTCATACCCCATCTTTTAATCAAAATATGAAACCCCCATCGTCAGCCATGCCCTTAATCTGATCTCTAGCCCCCAAAATAGCTGTCGCCCCTTAATAAAAATCTGAATTGAAATTATTGGATCCAAGTGGAGTTGGGGGGGGGGAAATAGTGGACCTATTTTTTTGAGTAGAGCATCTTTAGGGAAGCATTTTTTGTAATAGAAGCTCTATCCACAAATTTGGATTTTCTGAGCTATGACCCCTTGAAAATTGCATTTTCAGTGTTTTTGGAAGTGAACGTAGGCCAAACTTCGAAGCCAAAAATGGCTAATATTTTTGTTTTTGGATAGTTTTGAGTGCGTTATGATGTTTTAAGGCATCGTCTAGGCTTAGTTGGCTGGATTCTCTAGGCTAAGCTGGCAGGATTTTTTCTGAAAATTTCGATTTTTTATTGCCTAAGCCTGAGCCTAAGCCTAAGTCTGAACCTAAGCCTAAGCCCAAGCCTAAATTAAGGCCAAGTTTGAATTTGGTCAAAAATTGGACGTTTCTGGCGAATTCGTCCAATTTTTCGGCTGGAATCCGTTCAAAGAGCCTTTGTTTTGCTTCTAAAAAATTGTAAACAATAATCTGACACCATTTAGACACGATTAGAACGCAAAAATCAGGGGCTTCGGAAAAAAAATTGTATAACGTCCCTCACTGAGGGTTCAGATTTCGGGGGGTCATATCTCAGAAAATGCACAAAACGAAATAGGGGTTCTTGACGCAAAAATGCTTCCCCCAAGGTGCTCTACTCAAAAAAATAGGTCCACTATTTCCCCCCCCCCCCAACTGCATTTAACCCAAATTATTGGTGTTAAAACCCTTAGGGGTCGAATAAGTCGGAAAAACGGCATTTTTTCGACTAATGATTCGGAGTCCCCCTATATCCCCCAAACCCAGAGGGGGTCAAAATTGATCGCTCTTTCGAATAGGCTAGGTTAGAAGTTTGTAGGATGTAAGCTTTAGCTGGAAATCAAACTTTGTCTAAAAATTAAACTTTACATAAAATTTTTTGCACAAAATTAGATTTAGGCAAAAATACTCCATGAAACGAAAACCTGCTGCTACCTTTGAAAGAGCAACTTCTAAGCTACTAAATGCTGAAAAAGTTTTGTTAATCGGTTCAGGCTTTGAAAAGTTACGAAACTTTTTCTGAAGCTACCTGGGCCAGGCTGTTAGAAGCGTTACAACACAATTAACGTTCAATACAAAATTCGGGCTATATCTGCGAAATTTTTTAAATTCTGAAGCGAGTTGAGGTTTCAGTGTGGTAAAGTTATTTTTGATGCTTCTTAACAGGTTTTTTTTCAAATTAGGCCTCAGGCTTAGGCTTAGGCTTAGTGCTTAGACTCAGAGCTCAGGCTTTGGCTTAGTGCTTAGGCTGAGGCTTAGTGCTCACAATTAAACTCAGTTGTGGGTGAGCAAAAAATTAGTCTTAGTTTCCTGCATCAAATAAAAGGACATTTGCTACTGTGGAATAATGAATAAACTGAACTTTAAAACCGAAATTGCCCGTCGGCGTGAGCTTGGCTCTGAGCATTAGGGAAGCTTTGAACTAGGATTTATTAGCATTAGAATTTATTGTAACGCCGTATTTGTGCCTTAAATGTGATATTTTTTGTGGGGAAAAATGTTTGATAGCCATCTGCTGCGCAAAAAATTAGAAAATTTTGAATTTCATTCAACTCATTTTAAGTAAGTTCATTTCGCCAATTTTATAATTAAAAAATTAACATTTTTCGGCCAGAATGAGCAAGATATGTAGCAAATAAAGCTGAATAAAATATATTATTATGTGCTAATATGTGCTCATAAAATTTCAGACTGATATAATGAGCGAGCTGGCCTTATTTTGCGAAAATTAGCCCCAATATGACAAAAAAATAAGATTTTCGACAAAATTTAAATTTTTAGAAAAAGCTAAAAATCTACGTTTTTTGCT
This sequence comes from Trissonchulus sp. WLG1_4, assembly GCA_030248245.1. Classification (NCBI taxonomy): domain Eukaryota; kingdom Metazoa; phylum Nematoda; class Enoplea; order Enoplida; family Ironidae; genus Trissonchulus; species Trissonchulus sp. WLG1_4. The sequence goes on from JASANF010006577.1 coordinate 10,077, forward strand.
TGCAAACTGCCAAAAATGAACTCAGCGCATGCGAAAACCTATAAAAACATGTTTTTATGTTGAAAAAATGTTAGTTTGAATTTTTCCCCCCCAACCGAATCTGCACCAAGGGGGTTTTAACACCAATAATTTCACTCTAGATTTTTATTAAAAGGGGCGACAGCTATTTTGAGGGCTAGAGATCAAGGGGGCTTAGCTGACGATGGGGGTTCTATATTTTTATTAAAAGATTGGGTGGGAAGCACGCAGCAGCCAAAAATACATTTTCCCCCTATTCTTCAGTTTGACCTTTGCACTTAGTGTTAGCGTTTGTAAGCGCTAAGTGTTATCCACATACTTAAAATTTTACGTTTATTTAAGCCCTTAGCAAACACTAACGCTTAACTTAGCGTTTTTTATTAATTCGTTGTGTCTATTTGCAGGTTTTCACTGGACGTGATGTGATGATTGCCGCTGTGAGCTGATTCCAAAACTACACATGCTGCCATCAAAATCTTTTTCAATGGACTCAAAGGTAATTTGCCAGTTTTTTATTTGTTTATATAAAGTCAACATTGATGTCAAGAACACAACAACTTTATAGGGGCACTAAGCAGTTTTTTGAACCAAATAAGCGGTTGTCTCTCTGCGTTCTGCCGTTTGTCACATCAGCATGGCTTTTGAAAGATCTTTCGACCGATACCAACATCGTCAAGCTTAGTTTTTTCGCTGTCGGTTTTGCTGAGCTACATCAAAAACCAAGTAAGTATGAATAGGAAATTTTACACGTTCATAAAATTTCACACTTTCCCATTATAGTGCGAAATAGTATTGAAAAAAGTTTTTGGCGCCAACTATGGTATGCAGTGGTAGCGCTGGTTAAGGTTCTGCGGGGGGGGGGGGGAATTATTTTTGCCATAAATCGCTTCCTACCCCATCTTTTAAGAGAAATATAGAGCCCCCATCGTCAGCCAAGCCCCCAATCTGATCTCTAGCTCCAAAAATAAAAATCGCTTAATAAAAATCTAGAGTGAAATTATTGGTGTTAAAACCCTTAGGGGTGGAAGAAGTCGGAAAACGGCATTTTTTCGACTAATGATCCGGAGTCCCCCCGTATCCCCCAAACATACGGGGATCAAAATTGAACGCTCTTTCGAATAAGCTAGGTTAGAAGTTTGTAGGATGTAAGCTTTAGCTGGAAATCAAACTTTGTCCAAAAATTAAACTTTACATGAAATTTTGTAAAGGGATTTGATAAAAGTTCTAGATTTTAGCGGATATCCCGGGGTCAAAAACAGTAAGGGTGTCTAGCTTCTGGGAGCTGCCGCCCCCAGACCCCCGCAACTGTGTGATTTGATAAAAGTTGCAGATTTTAGAGGATATCCCGGGGTCAAAAACAGTAAAGGCGTCTAGCTTCTGGGGGCTGCCGCCCCGAGACCCCCGCACCAGCACCAGTCAATTTGTATTGTATTATAAATATTTGTAATGGTCGAGGGGGGGTCGCCCCCCCCCCCCCCGAAAAAAATTCCTGGATCCGCCACTGATGTATATATATATTATATATATATATATCCAGTGGATCCGGATCCGGTTCCAAACCTGCCGGATCCGGATCCAGTATCAAATTGGCACTTCTTGACGACAACTATTTGTTCCAAGGGTCCCCCCTTTGGTTTTTTTGGTCCGGCCGGAAAATTTATCTGCTGCGTCCCCCCCCCCCCCCCAGTTGACCAAATTTGACCTAAAAATCAAAAATTTCCCACATTTTTTTCCTGGGGGCTGCCGCCCCCAGACTCCTTCAACTCTTTGGCTTACTATTCCTTGTCATTATCTTTCATCAAATCCTATACATGAGTACATTATGCTGCATTTGCATGTCTACACGAGTATAGTATGCTGCATTTAGTTGTGTAATACACTGTCTTCTGTCTGATGTAACGTTCCCTGTCGGAAAAAAATTTAGGATATGTCTCCAGTTGACCAAATTCAACCTAAAAATTGAAAAATTCTCCATTTTTTCCTGGGTGCACCACTGGTTTTTACTACAAACAGACTCAATTCATTGCCCTCGATATGGCTGCGGCTATAACAAATTAGCGTAAAGCTGAAAAACGCTATTATAAAAAGTCAAAAAATTTCTTCACACCCCCGCCCACCCCCGAAATCGAAGTCTGGGACAGCCAGTGGTCAAGTTGGACAAAAAATTTTTGAGGATCCGGATCCGGCAGAAATTTTGGATCCGGTCGATCCTTAATATATATATATATATATATATATATATATATTAGGGATGTCGCGGATATCCGCATCCGCATCCGCGGATGATCCGCAACTTTTTGACATCCGCATCCGCATCCGCATCCGCAAAAATTTAATGCGGATGTGCGGATGTTGCAGATTCGGCAAAAATTACTAAAAATGTAGAAAATCAGACGGCAATTTTGATTTTTGTGCATGTATATACCGATATTTTTGCTCTTAAAACGGTGGATTGATACTTTATTCTAGGCTTTTTCTCCTCATTGTTGGTTGCAATTCGCTCTTTTCTAAAGTAGGCTTCACAAATATTTGATATTGTGGGCATATTCTAACTGAATTTTGCATGTTTGAGAGAGACTAATCTACAAACTTGTAAAGCAATAATTGTCAAAACAATATTATTGGTTTTTAACTTGCATGCTTTCGTAGATTAAAAAGAATAGACAAAGTACGTATAGTGATTATACACCAACCAAAACCAAAAGCATCAAGTAACCAGAGGGTCACGCCGATAGCCTTTGAGTTGGCATAAAGTTAACCAATATATAGCGTTTTAAACAAACTGTTGATGGCGGCGCATGGCTTAGAAGATATATATGTATAATGAATACACAACTTTGATACAAACTGTTTTATCTAAGCCTCATTTCTTCATTCCTCATTTCATTCTTGCATTCATACTTGTTATTTTTAGTGTATTATGTATTTTTCGGTGAAAATTTTTTCAAAAATTTGGCTCATAACTTGTTTAGAACGTATTCGAAAAAGATCCGCATCCGCATCCGCATCCGCGCGGATGTCAGAAGTCAACATCCGCATCCGCATCCGCATCCGCGGATGTCAAAAAAGTGACATCCGCGACATCCCTAGTATATATATATATATATATATATATATATATACATACTATATTTATATATATATATATATATATATATATATATATATATATATATATATATATATAATATATATATTATTCTATATATTTCGCATATTATATAGTTTGAAAAATTAACATTTTTTGGTATAAATGAGCAGAATATTTTGGAAACAAAGCTGAATTAAATATATTATTATAAGTTACGTTATGATGATCAAACTTCAGACTGATATTACGACTGTATCGGTGAAAAATTTAGAAAATTAGCTCCAGAATGTCGAAAAATGATGATTTTCGACAAAATTTGATTTTTTCGAAGAGCAATAAATCCACGTTTTTTGCTTGGAAAGGGCTAAAAATGAACTCAGCGCGTCCGAAAACCTATAAAAACAGGTTTTTACATTGAAAAAATGTTAGTTTGAATTCCCCCCCCCCCGCCGAACCTGCACCGGTAGCGCTACTGATCGTGTGAATGTATTGCAAGTGCAACACATGAATTTTTTCGCTGAGCGCTACTGCAATTAGTTCTGAAGTTTTCATTTAAACTTTATTCTCTATTTTAGAATATAGATATTTGTTTAGAAATTTGTTTGTTGTGAAATGTGTCTATTTGTTGAAATTTGCTTTCCCGACGTGAGTTTTTTCCCATCACTGCAGACGTTTTGTGCTGAATTTTACTGCTTACGGCAGAACTTGAAAAGAAAATAAAAAAAGAACTTTTGATTTTGTGTATTAACCAGGACATGACCGAAAGTTCCAAAATTGGTTATTTTCCCAATTGCCTATACGTTGCCGCAAGAGTGCAAGACACAA
>JASANF010006578.1:0-27708 GCA_030248245.1 Trissonchulus sp. WLG1_4
CCGATGTAGCGAAATGAGTGACCAAAGAAACGCGTCAGGCAGGGAAGAAAAAAGGGTCTATTACAACAAAGGGAGCAGACGGACTGATTATTCATGTACAGTGCGCGTTCACGTTTATATAGGTTGAAAAGTTGTATGCAAATTAAATAGGGCAATAATTATAATTTAGTTGTATTAAGTATACCTTGACTCATCGCTGAGCCAATTTTCATGTATACATACATACAAAAGTACGTATGCATTTTATATTCCCCTTTTGTCTTAAATATTTTGTTCTCAAAGTTTTTGGGAGAAACTGTGCATATATACAACCGCCACGGTTAAGCAACAAAACGTTGGCAAAGTTTTCAATAAATCGTGTCTTCAGCGGCGGTTCTTGTTATCCAGGTTGTTTGCAGACAATAGCGACGGGTTTGTGCACATGATCGCTTGACTCAACAACGCGCTTGGTTCTTAGGTCTCCGCGCCCGAGGTACCCATCGCGTTTAAAAAAACTGTCAGTCCACCGACGATCTACGACATAATCATCGTTAACATTACATCCGATAGTTTTTGTAACTGCTATTCTGGCCGGCCTAGAGCTTGTTGCATAAAGTCAACAATAATACAGTCGGTTTCAAATGAAAATGGATTCTAGGCGTCGGGATTAGTGATGAAATCCGGCGCGTCGGGTGATGGTGTGAAGTCAAGCGGTGAGCTTGAACAGGTCTGAGCAAAGAGGTGATCAGTCGCCTACGTGACTACGAGCTAGGGCAAATGGAGACAAGGCGCAACGGAAAGTAAACTGGTTTATTGGTGTAGAAAGACACCGGGACAATGCATGTCGCAAAAGCGAGTTATAAAAAAATACAAAAAGTTAAGAATTGAGACTCGCACTTAGTTACAATTTATATGCGTAATAAAACCTGATCATATGTTGCTTGTTTAATTGTGAATCAGAAACATGGTAGCAGCAAATTTTTAACGATTTGACGGACATTTTGATCAATATTTTGCCCTTACGATGGCTGTCGCAAAGAAACAAGAATGTCAAAAGTCACAAGAAACAAGAACAGTCAAAAGAAACTTTCAAAGCAGCAAACAAAGAGCCAACAAAATTTTAATTCGTGCTTTGCAAACAATCGACATCATTGATGACATTTTGGAATCAATTGACAGTTCTCTTGCTGAGTTGGAACAAAGTCAGCGCAATTTTAGAGGCTTAACTAATAAATTAGACATTATTGACACTAATGACAATGGAGGTAATGAACTATTTGCCAACAACTATGCGGCTCGCGCATTCATCACCGACTGTCCACCACGAACCGACGGTTTTCAACAACTGGTCGAAGAGTCCCGCACAATCCTTCACACCGCCGCCAGCGATTTCTCATCAACAACGGTGATCCCCTTAAGAAGCGCTCTGAGTAACTTCTTACAAATCAAATTGCTATAATTTTTTGTTTCTTGCTGATACAAACTTTTTTGTTTAACTGCAATCAAGATGAACACCAGGTATGCATTTTTGCAAAGTTTGATGAGTCTCAGAACATTTTAACATATTTTATGACTGCATCAAAATCGAAATTTTGAAAAACTTGACTAATTTTTGAAATGACGTATCTCGATGGTGCCTCAACCAAATTTAATAATCTATAGCTTAAATTAAAGTCGATTATCTTGCCGAGGTGCCACTTTTGTTGAATTGTTGTTATTTGCGATTAATTTTTAGTTATCTTAATTTCTATCAAAATTGACGTTTTAAAAAGCCTATCATATTGAGCCAAATCATAATAATTACAATTCAAGAAGTTGGGCGCCTCGATATACATCTGCACTAACAGTCTGCAAAGTTTCAAGCGAATCGGTTTTCGCAGCTGACAGTAATCTTAAAAAAATGTACGCTATAGCCCAATTTCAGAAACCTGAAGTTTGCCTACACATACGTATTTTCCAAAAAATAGAGCTAATTTTTCTGTACTAAATTCCGTTGAGAAAAGTTTCAGAAGCCAAAAAGTACCTAACGAAAAATTAGTTTGAAAAATAGTGTATTTTTGTCAATGTTGGTCAACGTATTGTGGAAATTTTTTTAGAAAGGTTTGCCTACACAAACGAATTTTTGAAAAGTTGCAACTAGCAATTTGCTACAAAGAACTATTTCAAAAGGCATCAAAAGCCATATAGAATTTTTTGGTATATCGATTTAAAGATTTTTTCCCATTGAAAAATAGGTTAAAATTTCAAGTTGAACAAAACTTGACGTTATATACATCAAATGAAAGCTAATTTAATTTGCAACAACTTTTCTTTTTGAGTTAATTAACGAAAACTTACGTGAAAAATTTTATCGCCCAAAGTCGGTTATTCAGAGCGCCACCTTAAGAAGTATCGACGAGCCCCACATAATGATCAACTCGTACAACGGAGTGACATTTGCAGCCCAAGGCGTCTTACGCTTGATGCGAACATTGCTCGAATACATCCCGCAGCTCCGACTTTCATTTGGACAATGAGTTCAACCTAATGTCATACAATTCTATTTTGCTAAAAGTCCTGTGTCTGTTAATCACGTGTATACATTTAATAACTGATCTGCCATATATGTTTTGCGTGGACGCAAAGATCCTTTGAGGGGAGGATAGTGTCATAGGCTAGGTACGTATACAAAAGTCTCCTAAAACGTAATTCTTAATTGTAATTCATTTTTATATTTAAAACAAAATATTCATGTTTTGGTGAGAATAATTATGTCAATCTTGATTCCGATGCTTTTTCCAAAACATTTCATGAGCTGCAACAACATTATTCTAAATAGCAGCCGGCGTCCGTCTGGCGTTCTCTACCGTGAGCTCGCAGTTTTAAGCTATTCACACAATCTTTCGGAAGTCTTTTCGGTAGTTACCCCTGGTGCAAAATAACTGGTGTTCAGCAAAGTTCTACTATAACACTTTGATAACCCTTTTGGAGTTGGACATATCACAAGCCCTGGGTTTAACACTTGGAAATTAGAAGTCGTCAACGGCAGAGGATTTTTGTGACTACTACATCTTCCACCTTCTGGTAATCTTTATATTGATCGTAAGTCCGGTGCAAAAGTCCGTTATCTGCAATAAATTATAACAAGTCGAGTCAAATGGTGTTGAGTGTTTATAGGCCTAGTTTGTGTTAGGTGATACCTAGGTCAAGTTAACCCAGGGTTGGTGACACATAAAAGACCTATTGTCAAAGGTGTAAATTTAATAGGTGCAATTGGAGCTCAATAGAGTTCAATGGATTGTCCATACACACAAGCACACACCTTATGTTAAGTTTGGACACTTTGCTATTATTTGCTAGTTTGTATTTGCTAGTTTGTGCTTAATACTCTAAGGGTAGATTATCTTCATTGTTTTTAGCGAATTACTATGACATTGCTGCATGTAGGTCCACTTTTTTGGGTTTTAGTTTGACAAATTTTATAACTTGTGAAAATACGATACCTAAAAAGCTTTTTAAAACTATTTCAACTAACACGAAAGGGCATAATGCGTTTTTTTCATAGACAACTGAAAATTAATAACCTGTTTTGAAAATTTCGATAAATATTTGAGTTTTAGTAACATATTATATATAAATAGTAAATAGTAAAAATAGTAAACATAGTAAATATTAGTAACAAATTTCGCATGCAGTTAGAAACATTTCCTTTTTGTGATACTGCAACAGTTATGTAGGCAGCTTTCTACGGTCTGAGAAATTGCGTAACGATAGGTACCCTATACACCTATCGTTAAATATGGATAATTTTCAGTAGGTGTATATAATAGGCGATAGGTTCTTTATGCAACGATAGCCTATCGCACCTATGTATCGCACCTATCGAAAACTACCTATTGAACTAGTGATGAAAAGTGATGAAAAATGCCTGTTAAACTTAGCGACTGTTGACTACTTACCTGTCCATTATGCAACGCAGATTTTCATTAGCTACCAAACTTGTAAACCTATTTCGCCTCTCGAACTGTTCATGCAACAGGGCCCCTGGGTGCTTCTTGCCATTATCTGCCAATCACACATAAACCAAATAATAAAAAAAATCAAAACAAAGCGAAAAAACAAAATAAAATTAATGCTGCAGTTAGCAGTCTGACACGCCGTCGGTAGACTTGTCACTATAGCGTTCAAAAGAAACCTTAAAAAGTTAGTCAGACAAAAAACAAACTGCTTCTGAATTTTTACCTTTCATTGGTAGATGTCGCGTGCAAGCGTGCACAGAGCGCAGAATTTTACCACCCCACCCCTAGGTGCTATTTGCGCTATTATTGTGTCCAGTTTAAAAACGCCCCCCATACCCCTCCGCTATTTACGCCTATACACGCTACTTCACATACCCACCCACCCTAGCCTCCCCCCGGTTGTTGAGTTTGTGGAGCTTTCCATCCCTCGATCCTATTAGTCAAAATTGCAGGCAATCACCCAACATGACTGTCCATTCTTCCCTTTTATTGATTAGGCCTAAGCCTAAGCCTAAACCTAAACCTAATACGTGATAAAAAGAACAAAAAATTTCATTGAGTTAGCCAATAGCACAAAATAGCGCCTAAATAGCGAAAATTGCACCCTCAGGCGCTATACGCGCTATCCAAAATTAGCATCAATATATAAATGAAAATTAACACAAACACCAATAGGCGTAGCTCAGTTGGTAGAGCGTAATGCTAGGAAACCAGCAATGGGTGGTTCGAATCCCCCCTGGCCGTTTTTCTGTTGAAGTTTCACCCATATTTAAAAAAATAGCGCATATAACCCCGTTAAAAATAGCGCACATAGCGCAAATAGTGCAAATAGCACTCCAAAAAAGCGCTATAGCGCTTGGAAAAAGCGCTGTAGCACGTAATGCGCTATCGTTGTGTTCGCTTACACGCGTTCCTTAGCCTTTCATTGCATTTTTAAAGTAACTGTGTGTTTCTTAGTAGGTAAACTTTTGCATCACCGATGCAATCGTTGTGACTTTAATTTTTTACTTTTTTGATTAACTGCTAATCTATGTAGTTGTTTTTGGTCAACGCAACTTCGCCAGCTTCACGTACATGGCAGCGTATAGAGCCGATCTACTTATGGAGCAAACAACGCAGATTAACGTCCATACTTAAATATTTGGGGTTTATAAAGACGCCATTAACGTGCGCCGTGTGTACCACACTTTCAGTGCCATCATGTCCCGACCAGATCATAGTGGCCCCGGATGAAACCTCGGAGGAGCTTCACTCCGAGAACTCGGAGACAAAGAGGGTAGTTAGGGAACAATGGGCATATATACGTCCGTCAAACCAGAAACATTGGCTTACCTATGGCGCATATTGGCATATTGGATGCTTCCAATCTACAAGAGGAACAATGGTCATCTTATATAGAAAGGGAAAGAGATTTAACGTCACCTGATAGGCCAACTAATTTGAAACTTCAGACTCTTGCGCAAACGCTGCGGCGTCATTTTGAGCCGAAGCCTCTAATAATTGCCGAACGCTTTCGTTTTCACAAACGGAATCAAGGAGCAGCGGAGTCTGTCTGTGAGTTCTGGGAGTAAAGCTGAAAATAAACTGTGGTTTTGGCGAACACTTTTTGTGTGCTTTGTGTGTAGTCTGTTGCATGAAAGCATGCGAAAGTGCTTGGTGGGCGAACAAGACCTTTGTACCTTTGTCTTCAGAGGGCATTTGAACTGGCACAGGGCATGGAATTGGCAGGAATGAACTACACAGTAAACACTATGAAATCAATAAAACTGATTATAGCAAATCGTTGGGACAAAAGAAAGAAAAAAACCACAACGCTGTTACAGGTGCCTTAACAATCACTCGGCTGATCAGTATTGGTTCAAAAACGCAAGCTGCCTGCGGCAAATGTAATAAAGTTGACCATATTGCTACAGCTTGCAACTGTAAATCGCAAGTTTCACGTTTTTCTCGCCCTGAGCAGTGTCAAAAGCTGACCTACAAAAGTCGAAAAGCTTATTTTATGGATATTTCTGATTCAGAGCCTAAGTGATCTCACTCTGCCAGCCAGAATCCAGAGCAACCTATCTTTGCGAGGTTGAAGCAACCTAGAATTTGCGCGAAGGTTTTAACCGTTTTCGCAGAAACAAGAGTCGCCTTGCTCGTTCAAAATGCAAGCTTATACAGGACTCTATTAATTTTCTAGGGCATATTATCAGCAATGTTGGAATCAAACCAATTCAAAGAAAAGTACAAGCAAATCTTGATATGACTGACCCTAGCAATGTTTTGCATTTGAAAAGTTTCCTAGACACTATGTCAAATTTCTGCCAAACTTATCGAATACGGTTTTCATGCTAACGTAACTGTTGAAGAAAGATGTTCCATGGCAATGGGTATTGGACCAAAACTCTGCTGTCCAAAAACTAAAATTTTTTGTCTTTTCTCACCGTTCTGATGCACTTTTACCTTTGTTACCGTCTTGTGACGCATCAAACGTTGGCAACGTTTTATTACATAGACTGTCTGATAGATGGATCCAAAAAAATGATTGCTGCTGCCTCAATGCCTCAAAAACAATAGTAGTATGAATTTCATACTGCTAACAATATCTTCGTTTAACATCATAAATTTAAGCCAGCATCGTTCAAAAATTTATGTTATTGCAACGTGGCTTCCTATTGCTTTGCAGCACTTGCAACATTTCTTCTAGATATATTACTGTGACGTATTTATGTTATAGAGAAAACCTGCAGTTTGATTAGGATTTTATGTAAGCTGAAATTTCGGGCTGTTTCTTAAAGTGATGTTGTCTAGTTGACACCGTTTTCGAACAAAGCAAGAAACGTATAGGTCTCTGTAACAAAAAAATTGAACAATGAAAATAAAAATATTGCCCATGTCGTCAAAAAGTTAGAAATTTGCACTAAAGATTTTTCGAAGTTTGTTCCAGCGGAGTTAATAAAAAGCACAAAAAACAACCTGCTACTGTGTACATATTATTTGAAATTTACGACCGATAAAAAAACGGAAGAATCCAAGTATTGCGGAGGCGGTTTTCTTATATCTCGTTTAATTAACTGAACGATATGGATAAAAATTGGTAACAATTTACAGTCTCCAAGTCAAGTACGCAGAAAATTGAAGTACATGTGCTTGCATAAATTGTTGCTAGATACATGTAGAAAATATTTTACATAATTTTTCCACAGCTATGTTGTAAATGCCACACATAACTACAAGATAAAAGTTATTTCTCGGTTTTACACGTTACCATTTTATCAAGAATAATCTTCTATTCTTGTTAATTTAGCAATCTTAAACTAGGGCGTTGAAAAACCTAGGTTTTACATTGGTGGTGAAAAGCAGTTTAAGGGGGTAAATGCGTTTTCAGGTGTTGTTTTGGAATGCCATAGCTCAGCGTTTACAAATTCAAATCGCAAATCTTTTGCATAAAGTAGACCTATTTTTTGCCTTTGTATGGTAAGGCAACATTGTCAGTATTACACCACAGCTCTGAATCATACGATTACCTGTTGGGGCTGAAAGTTGGCAACGTTTTTGACACGTCTAAAAACCCCAGGCATGTGTCCCACTTTTTCAATAACTAGTGAATCTACTGAGAAAATAGGTTACAAATGAACGCACCAAAAATTTAACGTGTTTTTTATAATTAAAGCCCTCTAAAAATGTCCGCAAGTGAAATTTCGAAAAAGTGAGAGACATGCCTGGGAATTTTGACCTTAACAGTACTGTGCCAAAAATTCGTGCCCAGACGTCATTTGTAACTTGAGTTCTGTGTGCGCAAAGATTACATAGAAATCACAAAAACCTCGAAAACGCAACTACCACCTTAAACCACGGTTTTTCTAAACAAGGTATTAACTGTGGTTTAAACCAGGTTTAACGAATTTGATTGGCTAACATGCTCAGTCAACCAAGTTTTTTAGAACATTACGTTAGAAATAGTTTTGTTTTTGAATAATTTCGTTTCAACATGTTTTGTCAATTGATTTTTTTTAAACCAGACTTAAACCATTGTCATGGTTTAAACCATACTTTTATAAAACCGCTTTGGTTAAGTCCAACAGGCGTCGGTTTGCAGAATTCAAGGCGTCAAATGACATCACCAATCTCGACGCCTAGATTCCAATTTACGCGGCCCCCTGAGGGGCCGCGTATATACTATATTCAGAATCTCTGAATCCTATGTTATTTTATGTAGGTCAAATTTCCAGTGTTAATTAACACTGGAAGGGCAGGTAGGACGATTTTCGCAGCCTATTCAACTTCTACAACGTTAATTCACGTGACGCAAAATTACATCGGTGGTGAGGATTTGAACCCCTACCTTCCGATAAACAACCGGTTGGTCTACTAACCGGCTAACCACCGTTGGCTGCGAATACAGATAAATTTGATAAGGACCCTGCAGCAATATCTGTATAGCAACTATTAATAAAACTTTACCGTTGGGTAATATTGCCATATATATCTTTCTTTCATTCCCAGCCAATTTTGATCGGCTTTGATATGCATAAACCAATTTTGCAAAACATGACGTTCTACTTCAGATACCAAATGTAACATTGTGACTCCCATGCTGGTCTCACTCTATATAGAAGAAGAGTGAGACACTCTCCAGCCTGCCTGTGTTCTAGCACAGGCAGATGCGCTGGTCGTTTTCAGGCTACATGTTGACATCTTGTGCATTATGCGACTGGCCAATCAGAAGCGAGCTCCAATTCTCTCATTGGCAGACGCCTGTGCACTAGGTGTGTTATGTTTAAGTTATAGAATTTTAAATTAGTTAAGTTATCAGTAAAGTTATTTGCGCAAAAACTAAAACAGTTGAGTTATCAGTTAAGTTAGGCAAAATTAAATCAGTTATGTTATCAGTTTAGTTAACTTAACTGATAACTGATAACTTTAACTGATTTTTTTTCAGTTATGTACATGGTAAAATTTTGGAAAAGTTCAATCCAAAGCTTTCACTCAAAATTCACTTTTTTAAGTATTTTTAAAGTTTTTTAAACTATATTAATGTCTATAAATTGAATGTATAGCAATTGTGGTAATTTTTATTAACATGTCTGTGCTGCTTTGACTCCTCTAGCCTCTAGGTAGGTACCAGCCCGGGCCAATTTCTACTGCGCTCCAACATTATGAAAATTTGCTCAATGTTAATTTTTTTCTAAAAGCTGATTAACAAGCACCTCAGAACCAGATTTCAACAGGAGTTTACAATTATTGTTGCTAGGCCCCATATCGTTTTATGAAAGACAAACGTTCAATAGCTACCGAACTATTGCACCTATTTCGCCTATAGAACGTTTTATGCAACAGGCCCCAGAAATTACATCAGTTAAGTTATCAGTTAACTTTTACTGATAACTTTTTTTAAAAAAGTTCTGTTATCAGTTAACTAAATACTTTGTGAGCACTAGGTTTGTGGTTCAAGTCCCAGATAAGATATGAGTGAGTAGTTTTATTTTTTTCACTTCAAAGTCGCAAAAGTTTTTCTATTTTTTTCAAACATTTTTTGCTCTTTGAGAGACTTTGGAGCTACTCAGCAGTAAATGTGTGCAGAAATCAGGAATTAAAAATAGTTTTGTCCACAAAATAGTGGCCGCGTTTGATATTTCCTCTGAAATATTGACATCAGGCCTCAGATGTTCCGCTCCTTACTCAGTAGAAGAACTTGTTTATTTAATATGCCTATACCCAAACTGAAAGCGACCAATCCCTTATTGATTGGCTGATGCTGATTGGCCTCTGCATTAATATTGATGTGCGAACCGGTTGTGATTGTGCTGTGCAAGTGTCAGTATGAACCCGGAGTATATCCGATCCCTGGAAATTGGACAATAAGTTCCACCAGTCCACATCAATTTGAAGTTTCTAACGAAAACTCAATCGAAGTATGATGTTCAATTTGTTTTTGATCTACTGTTAACAGCAAAATATTACCATTCCGAGCCACAAATCAAACCGCGTTGAGATGCAGGAAATACTGCAAAATCAGTTACAAATTTTTTGGTGTAAAGTGTAAACAGCCAACACATTTGAGTTCCAAACGAAAACCAACTTACAGAAGTTAAATCTGATCATTTTGCTGTCTTTGAATACCAGTTTTGAACACAAACCGCCTACAAAAAACAACTACTGGTAGCAAAACCTCGAAAATTATTACATCATGCTGTATATTGATTAGTTTTACTGAACCATTTCGTTTGAATTGTGGGTTTTTAGGCAAAGTTAGTGATCCAATTCATTCAAGTCGTACTTTTTCTTACTAAACCGTTTTATTTAAATCATAGTTGCTTTTACTGACCCGTTTCATTTAAATCTGAGAATTATTTGTCATATTTACCGACCCATTTTATTTAAATCAGGGTTTTCTTCGATATTACATTTTTTTAGAAAGAGCAAATTTGAAACGAAGCCGCTTAGTAAGCCGGTGATTTTAAAACAAATCAGACCTTGTATCTATTATTTTCGTCGTTGAAAAATATTCAACGGCAAACACTTCAACGGATGTCTGAGCCCCATTTAAGTGTGTGCCGTTGAAAGCATTTTCAACGACGAACTTTTATAACAACAATATCAGCAATTGTACTTTATTGGCTGCAATCGTCAATTATTTACCTTCGTGAAAGCATTTTATACCGTTTCTAACCGAATTGAGTCATAGCTTAACCAGTTCTGCAATAGGTCATATTCTAAATAAAAAAAGCAGTAAAAACTTATGCCTTTGTAAAAACCTATGCAGTAAAAGTGACTGAACCTTTTGCAGTTACTTTATTTTTTGGTAATTGACCCTTTTTAGTTATTTTGCTTTTAGGTTATGTATGTTGTATTTGTATGTTATGTATGTTGTATGTAATGTTCTATAACGTACTAGTTCTCACGGTGCAACTGAAGAATAGGGGGAAAAATTCCAGCTGGACTTTTCGTTGCCGAAAAACATCATTTTATAGGTTTTTTGGTGCGCTGAGTTCATTTTTTACGTTCACTTTTACATAGCTTTGCCAAAAAATTCAAAATTGGTCGAAAATTATCATTTTTTTGTTATATATTGGCTGATTGTCGAAAATTATCACCAATACAGTCGTAATATCAGTCTGAAGTTTGATCATCGCAATGTAACACATAAGAACATATTTAATTTAGCTTTGTTTGCAACATATTCTGCTCATTTATACAAAAAATCGTCATTTTTCTATCTATAAAATAGACGAAATAAGCATCGTTAAACTCAGCTCACATATCAAATGTTATTGTTTTTTTGCATAGACAATATAGACAATAGATTAGTTACAATTTCCAAGAAAAAATAGACATCTTTAGTTATAAGTAGCAATTTTTATTGAATACAAATACCACAAATACGAATTCAAAACGTCACTGATGCTCAGCATCACGCTTGCGCTGACAGCCAATTTCGGTTCAAAGTTTCAGCTTTATTTATGAATCGACAGAAGCAACTGCCATTTTATTTGATGCAAGCAACTAAGACTAATCTTTTGCTAACCCGATACTAAGCCTAAGCCTAAGCACTCAGCCTCAGCCTAAGCACTAAGCCTAAGCCTGAGCTCCGACTCTAAGCGCTAAGCCTAAGCACTGAGCCTAAGCCTAAACCTGAGGCCTAATTTTATGGGAAAACCTGCTAATAAGCATCAAAAATAAATTCGCTGCACTAAAATACCCAAACGTGCTTCATATTTTACAAACATTCTCAGCTATGGCCCAAAATTTAGCCACTGAGCCTTACTTGTGCTGTACGCTTCAATGAGCCTGGCAAAGGGTAGCTTTAGAAAAGTTTTGTAACTTTTCACAGCCTGAACCGATTTTCAAAACGTTTTTCAGCCATCAGTAGCTTGGAAGTTACTCTTTAAATGGTTGCAGCAGGTTTTCATTTGATGAAGTATTTTTGCCTAAATTCAATTTTGCACAAAAAATTCATGTAAAGTCATGTAAATACTGTGTTTTGTCGAAACTTGGAAGCACGATTTCCAAATGGCTGATCTCCAGTTTTCTGTTTTCACTGAGTTTTTTTCTAACCAAAAAATTTTCAACAGTCGTGCCTTCAGAAATTCAGGAGGTATTTCCATGTTTGTGAAAAATAACTTAGCTGATTTTATATCGTCACCTACTAATAAATCATCTTATTTTTTGTGATGAAAAATTTCTAAAAAACTTTTCTCAACAGCTAAGGATATTTTGCTATGCACGGCATACATTCCACCTCCAAATTCTCCAAGACTTGAGGCTTGCAACGTGAATTTATACCATGAATTGCAGTCCCAGATATTAGACGTACAGCACTTTGGCAATGCTGTAATAGTAGGTAATTTTAATGCGCGTACTGCACGTCATAATGCGTCTTTACAGGATACACAGATTGACCACAGATTTGATCACGTGCCTAATTTAGTAACAACTGAAAATACCGTGCCTTCACGGGCCAGTGAGGACTATACTGTTGTTAATCAATTCGGCAGACAGCTACTCAATATCTGTAATACGTGCAATCTGTGTATCATGAATGGTTGTTGTGATGAAGACAAAAATATTGGAAAATTTATGAACGTCAAGAAATCTAAATTTGCGGTAATTTTTGGTTGCAATGTCGTCAACTACGTTATTATTGAAAAAAACTTTTACCTTTTTTGGAAAATTTAAGATTTCGGATGAATTTCTGTCACTGGTTTATGCACAAAATGAATCGGCATTTTCTTCACATATCCCTATTGTGCTTTCTATTTCGTGCAGTAGTGTGACAAACTCAGAAAACTGTAACGGTCCAGACAAGTGTTTATACATACCACAGTGGAAACCTAAAGGCAACTCGTTTTTAGACTTCATGACGAAGAACCCTAATATCATTTCTTGTATTCTAAATGATTGCAAAATTGCGTCTGATCGCACAGATAGTGAAACTTGAGTCAAAAAACCACCGAGCTTCTTCATAACGCGTCAGCTACTAGCATTGTTCGAACTCGTGTTCAACATGCATCAACATCCTCATGCTGGAACAGTGAATGTTCCGTAGTTAAGAAAAATTATTATTATGCTCTTAAAAATATAGCAAATTCAAGTCTCCATGCGCACGAGCCATTCTAACTTTAAAATTACGTATTCTTAGACGCACTATTTGCAAAATCAAGAGAAATTATCTTTTGAATCAATGCGCAAAAATCAAAAAAAGCGCCAACGATAATCCAAAAAATTTTTGGCGTAAATTAGAAAGCTTTTCACCGTCGTCAATACAACCGGACCCTATAAAATTTTGCGCACAATACGAGCAACTTTACACTTTTTCAGCCCGAGCACAAAATGCGAACTTTGATGCATTTGTCCTAAATTTTTTAAATGGATCTAATAGTGTCTGCAGTATTCTTGACGCTCCTTTAAATGCCACAAGATTAAATCTAGAAATTCAAAACTGAAAAATAATAGTCCTGGAATTGACAGAATCTTCAATGAACAAATAAAATTATGTTTAGATGTTTTGGGACCTTTATTACTAGAACTTTTTTGCGCCATTTTACGAACATCTGACTATCCAAATTCCTGGTCTACTTCTATTGTTGTATCGATTCACAAACAAGGTGACAAACTAAATCCAGCAAATTATCGGGGTCTTTTCTTACTTAGTAACTTAGCAAACAAAATACCATTTTGGCCAAGCGGTTCGAATCTTGGCTTATTCACACAAACAGTATTAGTCCTTTTCAGTTTGCCTACAAACCTGGCTATTCAACTACGGATAACTAATTTGTATTGCACAGTTTGGTAGCTACATGTTTTTCTAATAAACAAAATTTGTACTGCGCTTTTATAGACTTTTCTAAAGCCTTTGACAAGATGAACAGAAATTCTCTAATTTATAAGTTAGCACAAAAAGGAATTTCTCGAAACTTTTTCAAACATTTGATCAGTATGTTTTTGAATCAAAACTGTGTGTCAGGGGGGATGAAAATTACTTTTTTAAATCTAATTCTGGCGTCCAACAAGGTGCCGTACTCTCACTTGCGCTTTTTAACTTTTACATCAGTGATTTTAATGACTTTTTTTTGCTAATAATGCTTCACCAGTTCTTTTGCACAATATGCCAATTTATTTACTATTTTATGCCGACGATCTAATTTTGTTTGTCATGTCGCACCAGAACGTGCAACACTCGTTACTGATTTTGGAACAATATTGCCAGAATTGGAACCTTCAAGTCATACTGATAAATCCAAAATATTATGTTTTCGATTTAGAGTGTCTTCTAGTTTAGAAAAAAAATTATTTTCAATTTATCGAATCTTGAATGTGTCAATCAGTATAAATGTTTGGGTTTTCTGGTCAGTCAAACTGGTGTAAGCCTTGCAGCTGTCGAAAATTGGGCTACTCTTGGGCGAAATTCGGCGTGTTACTATCATTACCTCTGTAATAAATATTTTCACTTGAAAATCAAGACTAAGTTTCAATTATTTGATTCGTTAGTAATTTCAATTTTGCATTATGTATGTGAAGTTTGAAACTTTGGAATAGCAATATTTTTTCAATTTTGTACAATACTTCCGGCATCATAAAAAAACTGCATTTACATTTTCTCAAAAATTGCTACGAATAAAATCTTTTACTCCTACAGTAGCAGTATGCCGAGACTGGTCGCTTTCCACTGATTATAAAAAGACATTTAGTTGGGTTGAAGTATTGGTGCAAGGTTTTGGCGGAACCAGAAAACTCAGTTATAAAGCAATCTTATTATGCACTATGTTATCTTTCTATGTCAAATTCAAGTATGCCTACGTGGCTAACTTCAATTTTTTCGTTTCTTAACTATATGCATCTTCTTGATGTATGGCGCTGTCAAAATATCTCTAATGTTCACACTTTCATTAATGTCTGCAGAAAACTATTAATAGACCGTTTTCTCGTCGTTGAATGGAAAGCGCAAGTTTCTATGCTGCCCAGTTTAGATCTGTATTGTAAATTTAAATTACTTTTTGGTTTAGAACAGCTATTTCACTCTGGTCTAACAAAGAATTACTTAACAAAACTAGTACAGTTTAGACTGCGGTCACATGACCTCGAAATCGAAAGGGGACGTTGGGACCGCCGGCCGTTTCACTGTGTAGCTCGGGAGCATTGGTTATGTAAAGTATGTGACTTGAATGTAGTCGAAAACGAAGTTCATTTTTTGCTTTAATGTCTTTATTACAACGGCATAAGACCCTACACCGTTAACTTTTCTAACCAGTTAACTCTATTTTCAACCATATTGAATTAAAAAAATATACAGGAAATGTAGAAATCGGCAAAATTTGTTACTAAAGCTTTTGAAA
Organism: Trissonchulus sp. WLG1_4; assembly: GCA_030248245.1. Classification (NCBI taxonomy): domain Eukaryota; kingdom Metazoa; phylum Nematoda; class Enoplea; order Enoplida; family Ironidae; genus Trissonchulus; species Trissonchulus sp. WLG1_4. The sequence continues at coordinate 15,296 of JASANF010006578.1, forward strand.
AACGTGCAAAGTTTTACGAACGTTCAGTGTGATGCTTTTGTTTTTTTAATGGACTAGGTCAGTTGTTCTACTGTTGGTAATGTCTTAACCTACTATCTGGTACATATTTGTCGCATGACTGCTACTGCTGTGTTGAATAGAAAGATGATGCCCCAATTTAGAAAGAATAAAAAAAATGGGGGCGCCGGGAATCGAACCCGTGCCGCCTGCTTCGAAGTCAAGCATGCTAACCACTACACCACAGCCCCCGAGTCTCATAGGCCCTAATTCTTATTTACAACAGGGTCCCCCCTTCGAACATTGTTGCGACCCTGCAACGATACTCGGTCGATACTCATGCTCCCGGGGCGAACCCGATGCCTCAAGGGCGGAGCACATTCACACGTAGGCCTCCAAGCCTACTTCAATCACACCACACTCCTGGGTTTCCTGGCTTACCCGCAACCACAGGGTTTCTCGATCGACCCAGAACGATTCTCAACCAATACCGAGGGTTTTAACCGGCTCACCCTTAACCGAAACCGAGGGTTTTCTCCGGTTCACCCCTAACCGAAACGACCACACAAGAAAGAGACTATGTACACAGTCATACTGCACACAGCACGAGTACCGTAAGGGTTGAAGTGCCAACCTCAACCCAGGGCATGGGGCTCCTAACCCACCTCCGAAGACGGTTCGGGGATAAGGCTGTCCTGAGGACCCGGCCCTATCCTCTCCGTCCTGTCACGGTCGCCACTATGTTGAATAGAAAGATGATGCCCCAATTTAGAAAGAATGAAAGAAATGGGGGCGCCGGGAATCGAACCCGGGCCGCCTGCTTCGATGTCAAGCATGCTAACCACTACACCACAGCCCCCGAGTCTCATAGGCCCTAATTCTTATTTACAACAGCTGTAAGGTAATGAACTGTTACTATAATTAGGCATATAAAGTCCCGTGTAGGATACTATGCATTTCTTTAGTAAACATTATTCATATTGTGATTGCTCATCTTACCCATTAGCTGATTCACATCACACACATATTATTACCGGCAACTTAGATCTAATACAAGACACACAGTTGAAAGTAATCCTAAGTAAAAGCATCAAATTTCGACTACCTAAAGCAACTAATTGGGATGCAATCAAACATGAAACGCATAAAAGCTTTCTCAATTACATTTGACGCAGAAAACCAGATCTCATGCATTTATATAAGGGTTGGATCGACACTTTTATGAATCTTCTTACTAATGATGTCACCAAAAAACAAAAACACACAGATTCTATCAAGTTCGAAACAACCAAAGTACTCCACCCGTGAATTAAAAAAACTACAATCAAAATATGTACTTACTACAGTAGACAAAACGACTCAAAACTATGCCTTCATATGTAAGAAATTTTACTTAGAACAACTCCTTAAAGAGTTCGAACTGGACAATAATGGTACTAATAATACATACACACAGCTTAACATCAACATTGCACCAGACAAACATCAATTACCTCACGCAATGCTGATTTCTAAAATTCACAAATATCCAGTTAAATTCAAAACGATAATTGCAAGCCAGCATGCAACGAATAAACCAGCTTCCATTAGAATCGGTAACGCACTTAGAACGATAATGCAACGCATGAAAAATTATTGCCACACTATGAGTAAATGTAACGGAGGGTGCATTCCTTACTGGATAATAGACAGCAACAAAACAATCCTGGATAAACTAAAAGATTTGTCAGATTCTAACTCTGCACGTAGTATATACACATTTGACTTTACACAGCTATATACCAACTTACAACACACTGAGATCATGGAAGCAATAAAAGGAGTAATTAAGATTGCATTTGGTACCCTTGGTAAAAGATTAACACTGAATCCGTACAAAGCATGCTGTACCACAAAAAACGATTGCAACACAGTTGACCAAGATGAATTTTGTAAACTAGTTAAATGGCTTATAGACAATACATACTTTTGCCTTGGCAACACAATATTTAGACAAAAAGTTGGCATCCCGATTGGAACCAGTTGCGGACCAGCACTAGCTAACATTGTCTTATTTTGGTACGAGTTTAAATACATAAAAAGTCACTTCTAACAAACAACGCAATATTCTTAGTGCATTAAAGCATGTATACAGATATATCGACGATATTACGGTTCTCAATGATAACAGTAATTTTCATACATTATATAAGGATATATACCCTCGTAGTCTAGAACTTAATCTAGTTAACACTACACCATATGTAGCAGACGTGCTGGATATAAATATTAATATTAAAAATAATAAATTCGTAACGGACTTATTCGATAAACGAAATATCATTCATTTCAAAGCCATTTACTATCCTGAGATTAATAGTAATGTTTCCAGCATGTGCTGCTACACTGTTTTTAGTAATGAAATTTTACGCTTCTCTAACTTAGTCAGTTTCAAATAAAAATGCCTCTTGGCGTCCGAATTCCGACGCCAGACGCGTCGGATGACATTACCCGAGGCCAAGCTTGCTGGCCTCGCTGAGAAAAGCTTTATGTCATTCGAAGAAAAATGAAACTCGATAAAATTTAGATGCAAAAATAGAAAAGGAGGGGTCGGGAACGGGTTATAAAATTACTCACATAAAAATGTAATGACAAACAGTTTTTCTCTTTGTTATTTTCAAATTTATCTAACTAACTCAAACAAAAGGCAAGGAATCCATTAAATCTGCAAAAATGTTATCTTTTAAAATGTGTGTGTAAAGTAACCCCTAATTTTACCAAATGTTAATAACTGGGGGAGAGTCTGCCATGTTACATAAGACTGTCTGGCTTATTGGCCAGAAAAATTTCAGAGTATACAGCTTTCCATTTAATACTTATTTTACTACTTTTTTATTTTTAGTAATAGTTTTTAAACATTTATAAAAATGCAAAATTTATCGTAATTAAATAATTTTATTAAATTCAAGTTAATAATTGGTTTAATTTAATAGCTTGTAATACACTCAAGTGCTTGAAGTTTAGTTTTGCCCAGCCCCCATGAGCTATAAATCTCGGCCCTTTGATTGCAAGTGGCAACCTAATGCCAATGTTGACCCAAAATGCTTGCTAAAAGTTTGGCGTCGGATGACATTACCCGACGCGTCGGACGACATCACCCGAAGCGTCGGATGACATCACCCGACGTGTCGGATGACATTACCGGACGCGTCGGGTGACATCATCCGACGCGTCGGAAATTTTGGCGTCGGCCGACGCGTCGGAGGCATTTTCATTTGAAATGGACTGTATGTAGCAGCTCAATAACCTTTTTACAACACACTAAATCTTTGATTCATATGCTTAAAAATAGGGGTTATTCGTTTCATAGATTGAGACGGACTTTTCTTACTACCGCTAACAAGAATGTCTGCAAGTACATAAACTCACATAATGGAATTAATGTTTGGAAAAGTTTGTTCTGATCTCTGCATGACATGGAACTAACATCACTTAGTCTGAAGCGACCGGCGGCGAAACCAATTTTATCCCCTTTTTTTCTCTCGTAAATATTGAAAAGTCAATATTTTTTATTTTGTTTTTATTTAGAAAACTACGCCTAAGCAAATCACTATCCCAACACTCTTCCACGGATGAGCCGCCAGTGTTTGGGCTAGGTATGGCAGAAGTCGCAATGCACTCTAATCGATGGTATAAGTTAACAATTAATTTTGTGCGCTTTACTAACTAACACACCCCGTTTTATAGAAACTTATTTCCCTGTTTAAGTCCTTTTAACATGGCAAGACACTCCTCAAACATCCCACATCACTCCCAGTACATAAAAAGAAAACTACTTAATAATATATATACTACGTACATTTTGTTTCAATAAATCGGGCCCGTGTTTTACCAAAAAGGCTAATATGTGGCAAGAATTAACAAAACAAATACCAAAAAATTCGATATGGCTTTTGGTACTGTTCAAACTATTTTTAAAACCAAGTTTTTACTAGCTACCGTATTTCCTCAAATGCCCCATGGGGCTTTATTGTTTCGTGAAGGTCCAAAAGGGGGCTTTATTCAAGGCGGGTGCTTCATTTATTGGTGAAGTTTTGGTTAGGGCCAGCTGCTCAAACTAGTTGTAACAACTGTAGCCCTTAAAGTTTTAAAATCTTACAATTGGATATAACAATTGTAACGTAAATTCAATTTCCAATTGTTACCAATGTAAGAATTGTAATGGTAAACAACACGACCCAGATGCAAGTCAAAATGTTTACCTACGCTGCACTATTGCAATATTTTATCTCGCATTCAAAAACAACCTCGGATCCGGAATCGGACCAAATTACTCTTGCAGTTTCCAAGTATACTGGCGGGGGGTGCCTTGGCGTTTCATCTTTTCGAAAATTTTTTTTGGGTCACGTGACCAAGGTTCCATGGTGTATGGGGGTGACCAAAATGCGGTTGTGAGACAGTACCACAAGGGTAACCACCCACTAAACCTGACTTTATCCACCTAACCTTACCACGACACTGTAACACCCATGAAAATACATAGTCCCACAAGTGTCATATTTGCATAGTTACTTACCTACAATGGCAACGCAACGCAACATAATGGTCGGCGGCGCAGTAATAACTAAAAACTGACCACAAGCCCAGAAGACAACATGCAGCGGCATATAATGCAAATGCGCACGCGTAGGTATAACAACCTGTGTTACGGGAGGCGTTATTCGAGGACGTTTTGATTAAAACCACAGGAGGCAAACCAAAAGGAGGCAAGGTTCCTTTGCTGAGTGAAAATTTCGTAGGAACGTATGTTTCACCATCAAATTACAAAATACATTCGAGCTCAGTGTGCATTGCCATGAATATAGAGCAATAATACCTGCAGCAGCAGTAGCTTAATTTAGTTTCGGCACTGAATTACTCAATTTTTGTTACTGCTGGCCAAAAACTGCAATAGTTGCCTTGATTACGTGCGGTAACAGCACTCAGATCCCTATTTTGACAAGGAAATGGTCCACTCAAAACAAATTTTGGTGACAAAAATAGAGTACCCAAGTTTTGAAAAAGAGCAGCCGTGATTTGGGTTCGAACCTCTGCATTATCATCACTACAGATCCTCGCTTTTGACCACTCGGCCACGCTGCTTACGTAATTGATTATGGCTATGAAGAGAAAAAGATGAAGAAAATGCGAAGAGCTGGATAAAAAATGCTGAGTGTAGTAAGTTTTGTTCCTTCTAGAGAAGCAAGTATTGTTTCGAAACTAAATGCTCGCAGTCTTAAACACTGCTGAGCAGGCTGCATAGCCAGTTATGTTTTGTGTGTACTTTTAGCTTGGGAGCTGCCTGCTGTATATATGTCAGCGTATATGCATTAATATCAACAAGCAACAGTTTGCTGCAAAAGCAAAATAGAATGAAGTTTACAGTAGTTTGTCATGATTGACAGAAAACCTGTTGCGAGCTCATTTTTTATTCCAACTTAGATCAAACTCACCAAATTGCTAAGTACATTTGGAAACTTCTTTTAAGATGACTGAAGCACTACAGCGCAAACTATTCAACACTTCTTGTTTGAGCAAAGAGCTGGATTTGATTCATACACGAATCAAACTGGTTAAAACGATCAAACTTGCCATCAAGTGTTCCTGCAGAATAGTTTGTTAATTTCTCTTGGTGACTTTTGCATTTTCGTGGAAACATAGTTGAAACTTTAACATATGCGAACATATGCGAACATATGCTAGCAAAGTACATAATGCACACTGAATTTTGAAATATCTTTATGAGAAACTATCACTATTTGGCTTTAATTATCGCCAAACAGTTTCGCCAAACCCACTCAATTCAAATTCTCCAAGGAAGCATACGCGGACGACCATAACTAGGCGAAACGGCTCGCTTTCTTTCACCCACTTGCTTTATTATTTTTATAATTTTTTGCATAAGACAAATTTATGCTGAACACTACATTATTGTGCAAAATGTGCTTAGTTAAAAACCTTTCCTTCACATACTGGAACAAAATGTCAAAATCTGATTATAAACCCTTTGCTCTGTAATACGGCCACTTTTCAGTGAATGCCAAAACTCAACTTGGCAATGAAATAAATACATACGGAACCGGGCTCAAACTTTTGCATTAACTAAAACTGGAACTTTGCCAACGACACTGAGTGAACATTAGTTAGTATGCATTCTTGACAGCTAAAAATAAAGATTCAGCAAAAATCCAAAGCAGTTCTACATAGAACGGACGACTTTGCTTGAGCAAGGTGATGCATTTAATTCATACCTGAATCAAACGGGTTAACAGCGCAAGACTTGTCACACAGTTTTTCTTCGGTAAAAGTTTTTATATTTCATTTGGAAACTTGTGGAGCAATTAGATTTGAACATATGTGAGATAAAGAGCTTGATTTGACGTGTACCTGAATCTGGGTAGCCGCCCCCCCCCCTTAAAGGTACAATAATCGATGACTAAGACAAACTTTTTGTTTATTATGGAAGAAATAAGAATCAATGCAACCAAGAGTACATAATAGGGGAAAGTATGACACTCTTCCCTATTCTAGCTAATCGGCGAAACAATGCTCCGGCGGAAACAGCCATTTTTTGACTTGATTTCAGGAGGGGGGGAAACCCCTCGAATCAACACATGTCTTGATTCCAGGGGGAGCCCCCTCAAATCAGAGAAGTGTCTTGATTTCAGGGGGAGGTAGCCCCACCCTCGTTTCAGCACACTACCAGTACAGAATCGGTGGTGTCTTGATTTTAGGGGGGACGAGTGCCCCCCTCGTTTCAGCACACCACCCGCTAATCACAGAGTTCATGCTGGTGGTCTTGTGAAACGAAGGTGGGGCTACCTATCCCTGAAATCAAGAGACTTCCCTGATTTGAGGAGACTCCCCCTGGAATCAAGACATGTCTTGATTCGAGGGTTACCCCCCCCTCCTGAAATCAAGTCAAAAATTGGCTGTTTCCGCCGGAGCATTGTTCCGCCGATTAGCTAGAATAGGGAAGAGTGTCATACTCTTCCCTATTATGTAATCTTGATACAACCAAGCGTTCTGGCTTGACGTTAGAGTTTCCAGTCCATTATTGTACTTCATATTCTATTCGTATTACTTGCTGGGTAAGTGTTTTTATGACAATGAAACCGTTTTGCTACTTTGCTTTTGGATCAGTTTGGAGCATACGTCAGTTTGAGTAGTTTCCGCTATGATTAGTTCTTGGGAGGGGTTTAGTTCTCGACCTTCTCTATCACCAGACCCCATAAACTTTGTTTATGGTTGTTTTCTGAATAATTTTACATGAAATAAAAACATTGTATATCAATGACAATGATAAACGGCTCAGTAAATTTGGAGATACGATTCAACAAACCCAGATTTGAATAAAACAATAAAAAGCAGCAGCATACTCCGAATTGAATTAAACGACTCAACAGTTTCTATCAAGCTTACCCAAACTTGAAAGAAACGGTTCAATGAATTAGGTCAAAAGAAATAGGATTTAAATAAACAACTCAGAAAAAGTGATTAGTATACGGCATGATGTAATAATTTCTGAATTTTTGTTAGTAGGATATACACCTGTTTTTTGCTCAAAATTGTCAGTTATTGACTGCAAAATGATCGGATACAGCTTTTGTAAGTTTTCAGTGCTTGTTCCTGTTGCGCTAAAGCGCAACAGGTACTTTACACTTGGTTTGCATGGGATTTGCAGAATCTGTGCATAGGGAGACTTAGCTGTTTAAGGGGGCGGGGGGGCTACCCAGGTCAAAAATCAAAGTTCTCCAATTTTGCTTATTTTCACATGTGTTGCTCCCCCAAGGCACCCCAATCTCAGATAAGAACAATTAAACTTGAAGGTGCACTTTTGGTTCAGTGCGTTTGTCAGTGTATTTACATAGGGAAAAGTACGCCAAAAAGCCTAAAAGTAGCCCTTAGTTGGATAGTTCTAACACAAACGACATCAAGCCAATCAGGCTGCAACTTGACATAGTAGTAACCCAGATATATATATGCGCAAAATTATATGATCCGGATTTTCCATATTAATTTTCAATTCTAAAATCGAGGACGAAATGTGAAAAAATGGCCGTTTTTTGGGCCCGCCAAATTTGAGTGATTTTACAATTGGCGTCACTGCTGAAAATTTTGAAATCAAAAGAAAAACGAAGCTTCATTTTTCATTTTTCTTATTTGTGGCAAAAAATGGTGCGTCAAAACATTACATGTACCTACTTCATAAGCTGGCCAATCTGATATCTGGCTTGATTTTTTGAACTTTTATGTCTCTATTGTGTGATGTCTGGCTCACAAATGGTGATTGGTTAAAAATATTGGTAGATATTGGTAGTCTGGTGTCTGGCAGTATTTATTTGACACCATATGGCATTTCAGTAGTTTCTCAGTGAACGTACAATTTCAAATCAAAAAGTTCTTATTTTGCAGCCTATGAGCAAAACTGCTTTGGCGACACTACCACCTTAATCGTATTACAAGTTTTTTAGAAACGATCGTATTTGTAACTCGGTTGTCCCGGGGTACAATTCTCGCTTCGGGTGCGAGAGGTCAAATACGAAACCTGGGTGATAAAAATTTTTGTTTTTTTATTTTAAATGTTTGTGAAAAATAAATTAACTTGATGTTTACTGTCATGAATGCTATATTTCTGGACATTGTAAACCTTCGTTGTGATTTTTCAATTTTTATCAAATTCATTTTTTACACTAGTTTTGAAGAAAACGTGTCCAATAAGTTTTGGGTCGGGTCCTGTACCTACTCCTGTGAAGGTTGTTTGTTTGTTGTTGTTTTGCTTCGGGTCTTAAGCATCGCGCTGGGTAAAACATTTTACCTTTAGGTTTAGTTAGGCTATGTCTAAAATTGGGATACACTAGTGAATTTTTTAAAAGATTTTGCCATTAGCCTTGAATTCTATGCTATTTTGCGGCTATTTTTTAAGTTTAAGAAATAAACATACCTTAATTTAGTTTCAATAGGTTTTTTGTGTAATGTGATCACTAAATTTTAATTTTAATCAAACAAACTGCACATACGGGCTCCTTTTGTTGAAAACACTACTAATTTTGCCCTAAGCTATGTACCTGCCACATCGCCACCAAAGCAAAAGTATGAGCTCAGAATACTAAAAAGCATAAAACTGACTACATTTGGGACTCTGCGTACTGGGTAACTTGAAATTTTGGGTTTTTTACATTTACCGACGTGACTGGTCACAGCACAAGGTTAGCTAAAACAATTAACTCTAATTCAGGCAGAGTGTCATATTCTTCCAATGATGTACTCTTGATTTGTTAAAAGTTACTTTTGTTTGCGATTAATTTTTACTGTGCAACAGGGCTAATGTTGTCAAACGCTCACTATGCTCACTCAATGAATTACTTTTGTAGTAAACTTTTGCTTGTTCCTGCTGCGTTGTGTCGCAGAAGGCTTCTTTAGAATGACCTCTGTACTACTGTAATGTGCAACTTGGTGTGACTTGTGTGTGTTTTCATCAGTGTTATTGTGAGGATGTACGTGAACCTAACTCTGTGCACTGAGTGTGTCTGTTATCGTTGAGTGGCTGTGGTAAATGCATTTGTATAACTCCTCAGCCGATGTATTCTATGCTACAAATGATCTGTACAGGTTCTTCTGCAGGTTCTAGCGTTACAAGTAACTTGTACCGCACGGCACTTGTACGGAAGGCTAATTACTTAAAACCTCAAAAAGTCGGGAATCGAACCAACGCCATAAAAACAAACAAATTATAATTCAAGACATCTTACCTACTGAACCACCACTACTCACACTTACTTTCACTAAAAGTTGTCTAATCAAGAAACTTGTGCACATCTAATCATAGTGATGAAGCTAAGCATTTTAATGAATGTATGTCTGTGACATAAACTAACAAACAAGGCATTTAGTCTTATAATCTGTAGCTGTAGATAGAACTATGCAGTAATTTACTACGTAAATAAGTTACTGTTTTTTGTACAAACTTAACACCAGTTTTAGCATTATGGAGCTGTGGCATAGTGGTTAAGGGGGTAGTGTTGCAAAAGCAGGTTTGCTCATAGGTTGTGAAAATAGAACTTTTTGCTTTGAAATAGTACGTTCAATGAGAAGCTAGTTCAACGCTGTATGGTGTCAAATAATTACTGCCAGACACCATACTACCAATATCGACAAACATTTTGAACAAATCACCATTAGTAAGCCAGACATCACACAATAGGGACATGAAAGTTCGAAAAATCAAGCCAGATATCAGATTGGCCAGCTTGTGAAGTACACATAACGTGTGGACGCACAATTTTTTGCGACAAATAAGAAAAAATTGAAGGTACATTTTCCTTTTGATTTGAAAATAAGCTTCTAGATTTTTCACAATTTATCACTATTGCTGTTACTATTGTACAGTTTACGTACAGCTTCACAGTTCAACCTAGTATTACTCCACAGCCGCTACAGCAATTTGCATTAAACTTTGTGTGCATAAACTACAACATATGTGCTATCAGTTTGTGTAAACAAACTAAACAGAAAAATTGACAAATGTGACGAAAAAATGGAATGTGACTAGGTTTTCAAAACGTCATTTTTCCGACTTTGCGACATCATTGCAAACTATCTGTGCTGAATTAACTACCAATTTTACTGAAACTTGGCAAAAATGTTTGCCTTTAGATATATTTTTAAAATATACAAAGAACAATTCTAACATTTCACTGAACAAGCTTTACAGTCGCGCAAAGTCCACTGCTTTCGCGACACTATCCCCTTAAGGCGTCTAACTATAGATCAGAAGTTCGTGGGTTCGAATTGCAACAGCTCTGACTTTTTTGCAATTTCTTTGATTTAATTTTTAAGTCATCTAAATTTTAAGTCGTCATACAAGTACTTTATAGCACGATCGAGCCTGTTTTCATACATTTGAATGCGCGCGTACAGGGAAACCCTCGTGCGTGGCACTCGTGCGCTTTACGCACTCGTGCCAAGAGCTCGGCGTTTCCCTCGCACAGCGTGCGTCAAATAATAAGAGCACGCTTGACCGTGCTACAAAGTATACATGTATGTGAGTTTATGCGGTTGCATTATAATACAGAAAGATAATGAAGCTCATATGCATATCCAGCTTCTAGACGACATTCAATTAAAATATTGCTGCAAAACACACAAGGATGTCGCAAACATTTGACTGTACAGATTGTGAAGATGTTTTAAGGTGGCACTCAGGGGAGCCCTCTTTGGTGTTTAATTTTTATTCAGCGACAGTTTTGACCATGTCTTGGAGAAAAGCAGTTCAAAATAAAGAGACCTTTCATCTGATGTGCATAGTGTGATAATTTTTCTTAATTTTTTAGCATTTGTAGCCGTAGCAAAAAATTTCTGTCGCAATATTAAACGATTACTCATATCAATAAAATATGAGGTTTCTTAGTTTTAAGATGATGTATTAAACATGAAAATACGTTAAAATACGTTAGCCGTAAAAATAGCTAATCAAAAATGAATAAAAGATGAATCTTTGAAAATGTCAAATTTTTGGCTAAAAATTTTCTTAAAAAATAATGGCTTAATAAATATGGCTTTGGGTAATTTTTCAACGGAAAAATGCAGTACTAGGAAACGTCTAATTTTGAAAAAGTAAAATGTGTGGGCAAACCCCAGATTTATTGTAGCAAGTACTCTACCCCCCTTTTATCGAGTAACCTACAGTAACCTAAAACCTAATTTTGCCGCGAATCGGCGTCCTATTACAAATGTTTTGGCGAGGTGCTTCTGAGCTATATATCCTGTCTTTCGTGTGTGCTTATGTTTTGAAAGTGTTGAATAGCCTACTCATATTATTTTTTATTGTCTTTTGCCACGGGCTAGCAATTTTAGTTAGTTGTGGGAGAAACCTAACCAGGTGCGGTTGGTTTTGTTAGTGCAAATTGTTGAAGTGCTGTTTTTGAGTTTTGCCGATTCGCTTGCTTGTATATTGTTGCTGTTTATCGTGTTCGTGCTCTTGGTACTGGCTGGAAATTGTGTGCTCTTGCGGCTTCATTAAAACGGAATTCATAAACAGCAACAATATACAAGCAAGCGAATCGGCAAAACTCAAAAACAGCACTTCAACAATTTGCACTAACAAAACCAACCGCACCTGGTTAGGTTTCTCCCACAACTAACTAATTGCTAGCCCGTGGCAAAAGACAATAAAAAATAAATATGAGTAGGCTATTCAACACTTTCAAAACATAAGCACACACGAAAGACAGGATATATAGCTCAATATAATTCTACAAAATATTTTTTGTAATAGGAAACCATTTTGGTGCAAAATTAAGTTTTAGTTACTGTAGGTTACCTAATAAAGGGGGTAGAGTACTTGCTACAATAAATCTGGGGTTTGCCCACACATTTTACTTTTTCAAAATTAGACG
>JASANF010006580.1:0-20377 GCA_030248245.1 Trissonchulus sp. WLG1_4
AAGTAGTAAGCACCGTCTATGTAAAACCTTTTTTATCGAAAAAGTCCTTAATGTACCAAAGCATCGGAACACATTAATTGGTTGTTAAAAATTTATTGATACATAATATCATGACATTTTGATACATGACACACTGATACATAAAATATAAATACATACATTAGGAACTATAGATCGTTAGATTTTATAGTTTACCATATTAACATTTCCATGTTAACTTCTGAATAGTACTACTAATTTAATACTATAATTTTATGTTTGTTTTTAGGATGTTGTATGAAGCTGCTCAATGTTGCATTTAAAACTTGACTAACGCGTAAAGAATTACTACACCAATTGAACTCTCCAAGATTTACTCCGTGGAGAAAGTAATAAGGTCCTAGGTTGTCAATTTTTGGTACTAATGCTGCCGTGATAGATGAAATTGTTTCGACTTCAGCTGTTTCTTTAGTAATACAAAATGTGTTGTACAAAAAAAAATGGAGTGTATCAAGAGGGTGTAAAGTTTCTGACAGTTTGTCAACAGTAATGTATTTTATTATTAGTATTTGTTGAATAAATGATTTGGCTTTTGTTTTAAATGTGAAGTCTTTATGCACAGAAGTGTCAGCAGAATCGGCAGGGGTATATAAATGCACAGACAAAGTCATATGAGTCAAAAATTCCGGGTATTCCTCGAACTCCCAAATATTATTGCAAGGAGCATATTTACTTTTGTAGATTTTATGCTTGAATGTAACTATCCACCATAGACAAAGCTTATATTCGGTGGTGAATATATCAAACAGCAGATTAATTTTTGCAACTGGTGGTAAAGGAAGTCTAGCTATATCACAAGAAATCTCGGAATAAGTTTCACCGTATGACCGTTGTTCAAGCAGTGCTATGAAAATTTGTTTTGTTGCTTTATAAGACAACGTATGTCTATTATTATTACTGGACAAGGCTTGTCGAAGAATATAATCAGTACCCCATGCTAAAAATAAAAATTTTATATAAAAAATGATCGTGATGTTAAGAAGATCATATACATTAAACAGGTATAAGCATACAAGACGTGTTCATAGTTGGTTCGATTCATAGGTTCATCGATCCCACAGATCTATTTGCTCACGTGTTTTGAATCCTATCGGTAATGTTTCTAAAGTTTTTAATACAATTCTTTTGTCAAATGTTACACGAAATACTTTAGACGAATAGTTACTGCTTAAATCAGCAGAAAATTTGTTTCTAGTGATAGTAAAATGATTAACGGTAACAGTTGAGTTTGAGTTTTTTAAGATCATTTTTATCATGGTTTCTGGAGTTATTATTCCGCGATTTGCAACCGTCAATTTAATCCCCTTAATTTTATATTCAACTTTTTCTTCGTTTTCTGTAATTATTCTGTAGCCGTAACTTTTTGGACCTGTCGACCAAAATTCTACACCACGTGCGTTAGCGCCATATTTTTCAATTATTTCATCTTTCAAATCACCGAGAAAGTTACCCTCGGGGGGGTCCAAGCATCCATTTCTTGAGATAAACACAACACTGTCAGTATCAAAATATAGTGTTCTTTCTTTAAGAAAATTTAAATACGAAAAAAGTTTTAGTCTAGCGTATGCTGTTGTGAAACTTGCAATTACAATATTGATAAATGGCGCAGGAGTGGAGAAGTTTGCCAAATGTTTATATTGTAGAAGCATCATGTTTTCTCCAACCAATGTACAGTCTGTTATTTCAATTTCTTTGTCCATCAGATATCGAAGTAGATCAGAGTATTTAGTTACGTAAACAGATTTACTTTGATTTTCTTTCATGGAGAATTTTCCCCAAAATGAATTTAACATAAGTTTGGATAGGGTCCTCTTCCCAGGGTTGTTTGCAATATCATGTTGGTTTAGTTCGATTCCCTCTTTCATTTTCCATTCTCTGATGTACGCTTGTTTCTCGTTAATGTTAGCAATGTCAGAAGGGTATCCACTAGCTTCAACTTTCATTTTTAAAAATGTGTTGATGAAGTTCTTGAATAAATTGGTACTGCGTTTATCATCATTCCAATGCCAAACTTCATAAATTTCCACTACTTTGTAACCTTCAGCAACAGCTACTTTCACCTCTTCTGTAACCCAAGTTCCGTGAAGCAGTCTACTCTTGTCATCATGGTCACACAATTTGTTTTCCCGATCATGGCAGCATTGACCACACAAGGGAAAAATCAATCTTCCTTTTTCTCGAAATGGTAATATTCCGAAGAAGTTCTGTCGGGGAGGTAATATGTCACATTTAATGAGACCAAAGTACGTGTTAATGTCACAAAAGTTATTGGTGATAATGTCAGGAAAGCCAACGGGGTAAAATTGTGTTTTATTTACCCATGGGTATTCACTAGTCACATCTAAATGACGTATGCTTTCCCCAGGTTTTACAGAATAGTATAAGCGTGTAGGACTGACACGCCCTCCATAGAAAGCATCTTTAGGAACCAAACCTAATTTGTCCAACTTATTGTTTGATAAGAAGTTTCTGATTATTGTAGAAGAGTTTTTTTCCTTTTCCCATTCACATTCCCATTTGTAAACAACTTTGTAGTTGGCTTCTTCAATTTTTTTCAACGTTGACATAGTGTCTTTCCTAATAGTTCTCATTAACTTTTTCAGAACTGGATGCCTATGTTGATCAGAAAAATGTACAGGACAACCATGCCAAAAACAACCTAAAAAGCTGAATATTGTTTTTTCATCGTAAAAATTTTCACAGTAACCATCTACATAAAATCCTTCAATTTTAACTTCTCCATAATTTTTTGCGTGGCGTATGTTATGCGATGTTGACGCTTCTAGCCACATCAACCATTCTATTGATTTTAAAGAAAATGTTTTGCCCCGAGGCATGCCCTTTGCTGCAATTATAGGAATCGTTTTCTCCGTCATAAAACAATTTCTGAACAATATGTTGCAAGCTCCAGCAATTGTTATTGACTCTACAAAAGGGTCAAACCCTGCTATCTTCCAAAACTCATTTCGAAATCTGAGACAGGCCTGTCTGAGAACTTCTACGTCCTGCGTGCAGTATTTTATCAACTCATTTTTCAAAATATAAAGTTTTCCTTCATTCTCATATGTTTTTTTCTCCTGTTTATACCAAACGTCGAAAGATTTTCTCTGCTTTTCTGTCATCGAATTTGGCAGAAAGTAAGTCTTGTCAGGAAATGCACCAACGTAATGCTCGTTTTTTTTAGTATTGAACAGGTGTGGAAAAGTCCCTTTCTGCACAATATCGTCAAATCCAAACGCTTTGGGAAGTTCGCTAAGAGGTAATGGAAAAAAGTTTAAGGAATCGATAAATTTTATTTGCTTAGTAATTTTTAATAGCAAAAGCTTAGCGCCTCGAAAAATAACTTTTAAAGGTTTCATTGAGTGCTTATAAAGACTTTTCAAAATGGGCCACGCATCGTAAGATTGGAAATTGTGAGCAATCACAGTTATTGGATTCTTCATCGTTTTTGACAATTGTAGCAAGTACTCTAGAAATTCTTCAGCACAATTCTCACTGTAAAAAATTCTCGTTTCTGATGTTTCTGTTTGCGATACAATAAGGTTAGGCTCGTGTATTCCATTGTCTTGTGTCGATTCTGTGTCGTAAAATATATAAAAGTTTTCAGTTTTTTTCAGAATTGCTGGCTCAATAAAGCACTGGTGCGGAGTGTTAGTTTTTATCCAAAGATGACATATTGAGCACTGTTCCTGCCCGCAATTGTGTTTTTCGGGAGATAATTTTGATTTGCTAACAATCCGATGACATATCAAGCATTTTTGCTTGTTTGTACACTCTTTAGATTTAAAATGAGTCAAAAAGCATGATTCAGTAACCCATTTCCGGTGACAGTAAATGCAGGTTTGTATGTCCTTTTGCGATTCCGTTCCTTTACAATCTATCTGTCCACAGTATTTACAACCCAATTTGCATCGATGGGGTTTCTTGTCGTATCCTTTTCCACACGTGTCACAAAAGTAAGAAGTGTTCATAAATCCTGGCATTTTTACAATTACATCAAAATGTGCACCTGTTTGAATCAAATTGATAATTTTATGTTCACTACGGAAGTGTTTACCAGTGAATATCCGTTCATAATATAAGTCACTAGAGTAGACGTTTATTTGATAGTTTGTAAGTACATCCTGAAACTGGTTTAGTTCCTCCAGACCACATTTATCAATTGGAACATTGGCAATTTCGTGCAGTTTCAACGCTTCTTTATATTGCAGTCCTTTTTTTGACTTAGGATGTAAAAGATTTGCATTTCTATCAGTTTTTTTAAAATCAGCTATGTGTTTTCCTACAACAATGGCTCTAGCACAACAAAGTTCGTCGTCATTCCTTATATGAATAATGCTTCGAGAACTACTCCGAAGAAACTTTTGGGTGAGAGAAAGTTTTCCCCCCTTTTGTGGAAAATATGTATGTAGGACATTGAGTGTCACAGAGTTATCCAAAGTGAAGTCTTCGTTACTATTCAAAACGTTTACGATTCGATCCATTACCATTTCAGCATCAAATTTTGTTAGCTGACAAAAAGGAACACTAATAGGGTAGGGTAAATTAGCTGACTGAAGAACAACTCTTACAAAGTTTTCGGGATCTGTATGTTCGCTTATTTTTTTAAAAATATTTTCTATGATTTGATGTAGTCGCTGATATAGCTCAGACCCTGAGAATTCGGCCATTTTGTTGAAACGTATTTCGTAATCATATACTTTTGTCTTCAAGTTTTTGCTTTCCTGCTCACTAATCTTATTAATTGTATAGTAAGTTTCTAACTCCTTGTCACCTGCGGTATCGATGGTAAAACTTTCCTTGGTAGGAAGTTCCAGTTTTGAGGATTCAGATTTCGATGTTTCGTTCTTTCTTCTTCTTTTATTAGTTTCATTGTTACTACTACTTGAACCTGGAGAGTGTATGGACTCTCGATGGCGCTTTAGCCATCCTAAACTTCTGTATGGTTGTCCACAGTCGGAGCATTTGTAGGGGTGGTTTTCAGGATGTTGAATCCGCTCATGTTTTGTAAGATTATCTTCTCTTGAAAATTTTGCATCACAATCTTTACAATTGTACATAATAAACTGAAATTAAAAAATATCAATTTATGTATTATTATTATTTTTTTATTAGAAATATTGTTTATAGTGACCTACACGTCTAGATATAACTGTAACCCCAAACATTGTTGTTGGAATCGTATTTTTCTTTGGTTACATTTTTTATCCAGACTACTACTATTTATTTGATTTTGTTATATGATTCGTTTCCGTTTTGGTATTTCTTTGAGAGATAATTTTGCTTGTTCAGTAGAATTAGGTATACCAACTAGTTCTTGGCTGTACCAACTTGGCCAAAGGCGATTGCCATCTTCATCCTGCAATTTATATCTGTTTTTTCTCCCTTTGATGAGTTTAAAAACTTCAAATATGTCCTTTGAAAATGTAGGCTCATAGCCTTTTGTGAGCATACCTTTAATAGTTTGGACTCTAACTTTATCGCCTATTGTAAATGTTGGACGTTTTGTTTTGATTGTACGGTGATGGAGATTTTTTTGAAAGTTATATATGTCTGCTTGATTTTCAGGCGAAACAAGTTTTGGCGATTTATTGTTTAAAATTTTCATACGGCGCCCATTCATACCATCGACAATTTGGTCAATATGTGATAAATAGTTAAAACTATCCTGAGAAAAACAAAACTTGTATATTCGTTTTTTTAGTTCCCGAATAGTACGCTCTGCAATAGACGCCTTTACGTTTTCATCGGTTGCAAAGTATTGATGTACATTCATGCTATTTATATAATTTTTGAACTTGTGTGACACAAATTCGCTACCTCTATCTGTATAGAGACTGACACTTTTACGATTTGTTGAAGAATAGATTTTCTTGAATCCCTCAATAACCTCTGACGGTGTTTTGTTCTTCAAGCTAGCAACCCAGGTGTACCGTGAAAATTCATCCACTACTACGAGTAGAAAGGTGACTCCTTTATTCCATTGTTTCAAGTTAGATATATCTAACAAATCGGCACACCAAACTTCATCAAGAGTACACAGAATTGGTTCTCGTTCAAATTTGTATCTAGGAGCTCTTGTTCTTGTGTAAAGGGTTTGAGACAGTAACCAGTTTTTAACTTGATTTTTTGTAACTTTAATTCCTTGTTGCCGAGCGTTGCTATACAAAGAGTTTATTCCACTGAACGCAGATGCGGAATTTGGACTGCGCCAAAGTTTATCCAAATATTTTTTGTACAGAGACATTATGCACATGAATGAGTATTAATGTTCTTTAATAAACCAAAAAAAATGTATATAGGCAGTAAACATCAGATTACAATTAAAAAATGTATAAATATAGTCAATTAATAGGACACTGGTGATTGTCTTGCAATAGAATAGTTTTTTCAATTATCAAAGATTGTAGTTTTTTCATATCCGTGTTTTTCCAGCATGTCAACTAGAACGCGACAAACAGTTGCTGCTTGCCCCAGAGTTAAGTTGATTCCTTTCGATGGCTTCAAGATGCAGTGTCCCTTGTCATTGACACAGAGTTCGCGTGTTACACTATCTCTGGCCTTGTAGAAGGTCCTAATGTCTATGGTTTGTTCGCCTCTATTCGACATCAAAAAACGACAAAATAAGAGTTTTCCTTCATCAACAGTCCAGTAACCATTAGGTATGGCAACCGGGACATATTTAGGTTGTTCATTTGGTACTTTAATAATTTTTTCTGCATCATCACCCAATGCTGCAGTGTAGGTTCTTTTCATTGTTGACGGTGCATCCATGATTAATCTAAACTAACTTTAGAATTAAGCGCTGTTGAATGATATAAATAAGAATGCAATCTGGGGATTAGTTTTCAGTTTAAAATTATGGAGTTTTATGTAACTATTCGTCAAACTCTTTACAAGGGTACTTTATTCTGTGAATTAGCAAAGACGTTTGATCTCACTTTCAAGAATTATGCAGTATCTCTTTGCAAAATTGTGTTTCCAAAATTTTATAACATAACCCAGAAAGATTATCATTTTCAATATTATTCACCAAGTCGTACACATTGGACTGAAGTTCACTTACCAAACAATATATGTACAGATGCCAGCACACTGCTTAACTTACTAAATAATTCTTTTGGGACGGATCAGGATAATGTAGCTATCGAATTAATGCCTTCAACGAATCGAGTAAAATTTACGTGTTTAAACGGCTTAAAAATACAAAATATTTCCAAGAAACTTACAGAAATGTTAGGAATAAATCAAACTGATATAGACTCAGTGTTGGTTGGAGAAAGAGAGGTGGATGTGAGTATTTACTCGTCCTGTATACTTCTCCAAAGCTCTTTTGTTCAGGATCAGCTATATAATAGCACTACAGCACAGTTATTGTCAATAATTCCAAATAGTTTGAATGACTATAATAATAATTTTGGTAGTGAGTATCAATATTATGAACCTGTAAACAAAGAATACGTAACCATTAATATTGATCACTGGAATGATTTTTTCTTAACTCTGTGTGATAACGATGGAACGGAATTGTTGTTTCCTAAAGGATCTGTGGTTTTACAACTGCACTTCAAAAGCCTATTGACTAAATAAAGAAAAGGAAACGGCTACTAAAACTATATTTAAGAAATATTGAAAGAAAAAATCCACAGACTGTATTAAAGCATTCACATCTGTGTATATTTTAGTTAATTCATTTTAAGGTGTCAGTAACAAAACCACAGATGAATACTGCTCCTGCATATTGCCGAAATATTGACGGCCATGTAAAGCATGCTGTTATTCCGGTGGTTCTTAAAGGTGGCCTCAAATCAGCTCATCAGAAAACAAGACGAAAAACTTTGTTAAAACGGCGCCGCAAAACACGACATCGTCTACCGACTAAACAACGTAGTACTAAACGGAAACGTTCAAAAACTAGAGCTGGTACTAAAACAAAAATGCCATTCAAGCCAAAAAGTAAAAAACGCACACGCAAACGTAGAGTTAAAGCCAGATTTTAGACAAGGGATTTTTTCTTATCGAAGGTTAGGACATTGATGTAAGTATATATTAATTTCTATCTTCACGCTGTTTGTTTTGTCTGTCTTTACTGCTTTTGTTCACTGTATGTACATAAATATTTAAAATGTCGGAAATTCCAACAAAACTTTCCAAGATTTCACTTCAGCCTCCGTGTTCGGTAGAATCTTTCACATGGAGTCAATCATTACCTTCTCAAAGGGATGTAGACAGTTGTAATATAAGAGAATTTTCGTTAGTCACGCCATTACCTCGCACAGATTTAACAGCACTTGAATTTCGACAAGAAAAAGTGCTGGACAAATGCTTAGACTTATCATCTATATTTCTATACCTATCAGTGCAAGTTTTAAACAAAGATTTATCAACATTGGCGGATGATGAAAAAATTTCCGTGTGTAATTTGTTTGGCCATGCTTTATTTTCTGACATAGAAATCTTTATAAGCGGTACAAAAATAACACCAAACGATCTATTCTATCCATACAAAGCTTATTTGATGTCATTATTAAACTTTACGTCTGCTACGAAATCCCAATTACTCAGCACATCTATTTGGGAAACTGACGCTGCTGATGCTATGGATTCATGGGATCCTACGTTACCGTTACCGGTAGGGGGAAACCCTGCTCTCAAAATCAGAAACCAACATATCGCAAAATCTAGAAACTGTGATTTAGTAGTTAAACCATTTTTGGATTTATGTAGCTCTGTCAGAGCATTACCGACTGAGTGTAGCGTTTTATTTAAACTTCATCGTACATCAACCAGTTTTTGTCTGATTGGACAATTTGGAAAAGAATACGTAATTAGGATAAATTCTGCTAGGCTGTTTGCAAACTTTTTTGAGCCTTCTTCCTCTGTTTTAAGTGTGCAGAATCGTCTACTGAGTGCTAACAATTTTAAAATACCTTTTTTGAGACATATAATACGTAGTCAGACAGTACAAAAAGGATCTAAGCTGTTTTATTATGATTCTGTTTTTATGGGAAAATTACCCAAACGAATATATGTATTTTTCGTTCGCAGCGCAGCCGTCGTAACACCCCAAATTGACAAAAACCCGTTTAATTTTTTGTCTTTACACTGTTCAAGATACCAAATTTATAAAAATGATGTGCCATTATTAACTTCTGAAGGTATTTCGCTTGATATAAACGACAAT
The DNA here is from genome assembly GCA_030248245.1 of Trissonchulus sp. WLG1_4. Classification (NCBI taxonomy): domain Eukaryota; kingdom Metazoa; phylum Nematoda; class Enoplea; order Enoplida; family Ironidae; genus Trissonchulus; species Trissonchulus sp. WLG1_4. The sequence continues at coordinate 9,224 of JASANF010006580.1, forward strand.
AACATTAATCTTGCCTACTATTTTTTCCTGCGAGGACTCAATTTTTCAAATGCAGACACTGGGATTAAATCCGACATGTACAAAGATGGGTACTTTATCGTAACATGTGACTTGACTCCCGATTTGAGTGCTTCTTGCAATTATACCTCGGCTATTCAAGATGGAAAACTGTCGGTTAAGTTTTGGTTTGATGAAGAACTTTACGAAAATTGTGTGTGCTTTGTAATTGGAGAATACGATACAGTGATGTTTCTGAACTCTAACAGAGAACCCGTACTAGAAGAATATTAGTTATTGTTGTATAAAAAATTTCAGCACATTTGGCTTTACTTTACTTTCTGTAGAAGATGTAAAATTTTTATATATGAATAATATGTAAAAATAGCGTGTTATTGATTTTGTTGAATAACAGTGAATACTTGTCAAATAAAATGCTACCCTGCTCATCAACTTCTACGGAGTTGACATATCCGTATAAAATTACAACTCCATCACGAATAGCAATAGTTGGAAGCTCGGGAAGTGGGAAGACTCACTTAACATTGAAGCTTCTCCAGCATCAAGACAAATGTTTTGATAGCAAATTTGAAAAAGTTATTTTTCTATTTGATGTAGATCAACCTATATACAAAACATTTTGTGACACCATAACGGGTATAGAATTTATCAAAGGCGTCCCAAGTGATCTGTTGTCTAGTAAAACTTCATGGCCAATTTCAAAGCCTAGCTTAATTGTTATAGACGATCTGCAGATGTGTAGCATTAATGAAGACTCAATATACAAACTTTTAACTGTATATTCTCATCATTTTAATATAACAGTTATAATGTTGTGGCAAAGTTTGTACCTGCAGTCGAAGCTTTCAGCCACTATATCTAGACAATTTAATCACATGATATTAATGAACTCTCGCAGGGATTTACGCTCTGTTTCTACTCTTGGATCACAGATCATGCCTGGAAAATCCAAGTCCTTTATGCAAATGTATCAGTCTTCCGTTGATGAAAGAAGTTATGGGTATTTCTGGATAGATTTGGGTCCCATTACTCCAAAAATTCTCCAATACCGAGCGTCGCTTCCTTTCGAAGATGAGTTAATTGTGTATGTTCCAGTCTAAATCTATCCTAAACTTAAACATTAAGTATTAACACACTACTATATAAAACTTATTTTTATACTTTTTTGCTTTAGTTTTTTAACTATGTTTCTATAGTGTATGATTATGGATGATTTTTTAACGTTATGTCAACTATAGTAAATCTAAATTTGGTAGCTTTGGAACTGATTTCTACGTCCAATTTGTCACGTGTGAAGGAAATAATTTTGGAAGCTGATAAATCTTTTTTCTGTGCAATTACAGAAATTTGCTACAATTTACTTTACAATGAGAGCTTGATGATTAGTAACAAACAAATTAAAAAGCTAAAGAAGTATAAACATCAAATCAACATTTTGAGTAAGAAGTTAATTTCTGTCCAAGCAAAAAAAAATCTTCTGTTAAAAAATGCAGAACTAACTAAATTAATCACAACAATTGCTTTAACTATAATCTAAAAAATGGTCCACAAACGATTATATATTGTTCCTGAAGAGCACATTCCTCAAACATCAAAATATACAGACTTTGAACATAAAATAATATCCATACTCAACGACTCAAATGAGAATCAGGACTCTAAGCGAGAACAAATCCTAGATTTTATAAAAAAAAGTGATTCTGCAACCCCAAATGAAAGTCTGGATTGGATTTTAGACTTTATATCTTTAAGAAACAAACACAAAGCAAAAGCACTTTTACAGTGGATTTCTAAAAGCCTAACTACATCAGAAAATGGTAATGCTATTGCAAAGCAGGATGACGGAGCTCAGCGTGAATTCTCTAATATCGTAGACTTGATTAAATATGTTGTCACGCCGGTGTCAAATTTTCCTCAAACTCGGCCACCTGATGCTGCTGAATTTATTTCATTCTTGAAAAGTTTGAACACACCTCACTCATTTTTTGGAAAAGGAAAATATGATACTACCCAAGACAAGAAAAAAACAACCAACAGAGATACTGTGACAAGCAATACTCATAATTATTATAATAACAAACATTCCAAAAAATGGATAAAGTTGTATCAATGAAATAAATATATAACAATAGTCAGTTTGAGTAGTTTTACAGCAGAATTTTTGACATGTAGTCCAAAACTTGCTGAAGTCTGTGGTTTGAGCAAAACTGGCCTGAATAAGCTGGTGTCACTGCATGCTCATGGCACAGATCAGTGTTGATTGTAGGATAATCGGAAAATTTTGGCATACCTAAATTAGGACACTGCGTTGTTCGTTTTGGTGGCGTCAGTTTTTTTACAGAAAGCAAATAGTCTCACTACACTTTTAGTTTAGTAACTCAGCTTTTCTACGACAAAAACTGAATTTTACGGAAAAAAATTTATTCACCCCATTCTGTAATATCTTCGACATCAATGTTTGAAGCTCTTTGCCAGAAGGCATCTTGCAATAACTTTTTTTGTGCTGTCCCCTTCGTAATGACAAGTTCCACAGGTGTTTGAGACATGGTGATTACGATATCATCCAGTACTTCCTGCAAACTCGGAAGGTGTGCATTGTACTGCCATGTGGTCCCAGTACGTGTAAGAGTGTAGTAGATTGAATTTCTTTGGTGCAGTGACAAAAGATGAAATGAAGTCGGAGCTCTTATTTTCCAGTGTCCTTGATGGGCAATGATTGCATTAGTTTTCACAGAAGCAGAAGCCTCCAGTGGAACATCGCCCATCTGTGGACATCCGATAGAATTTATTGTGATTACTCCGAAGCAGTCCATTTTCTACAAAGCTGTGAATACATAAGTACTTTTTTGTAATCTACAGCCTATAAATTGTTTAAGTACACACTGATTAAATAAAACTTCTGAGTTTAAAAAATTAAGCATCAAAACTGATTTTTAAAATTATTTGGTATTAGCTTTCTATGTGAAATCGGTTGTGCCTTGGCTTGGCTTGTTTTGTCAGATATTGCTCTCTTGAGGAATTTTCTCTCCTGACAGGTGTTCGTCGCTTTCCTGCGTGGTACATCATATAAAAAAATATAACCGAAAATGCTAATTTAAGCATACGATTCGTGTTTTGACTAGATTTAGGCTGCGGCTTAAGCTTGGACTTAGGCTTAAAAATAGGCTTAGTTAGGGCTTAGGCTTAGGCTTAGTTTCAAAACTTGGCTTTTGTGTGTTTATGTGATGTGCCTGGCAGGAGAGAAAGCTACGTTCCTGACAGCAAGGCTCCTGAGTGTGCGGGTGTGTACTCAAAAACACTCAAATATAGGCTTAAATTAGGACTTAGGCTTAGGACTAGTCCCAGAGTTAATAACAATCTTAGTTTGGGTTAGGCGCACAGGGGTTAAATGCAGTTGGGGGGGGAAAAATAGTGGACCTATTTTTTTGAGTAGAGCACCTTGGGGGAAGCATTTTTGCTTCAAGAACCCCTATTTCATTTTTTGGATTTTCTGAGATATGACCCCCCGAAATCTGAACCCTCAGTGAGGGACGTTTTACAATTTTTTTTCCGAAGCCCTTGATTTTTGCGTTCTAATTGTGTCTAAATGGTGTCAGATTATTGTTTACAATTTTTTAGAATCAAAACAAAGGCTCTTTGACCGGGTTCCAGCCGAAAAATTGGCCGAATTCGCCAGAAACGTCCAATTTTTGACCAAATTCAAACTTGGCCTTAATTTAGGCTTGGGCTTAGGCTTAGGCTTAGGGCTTAGGCTTAGTATGGGGCTTAGGCTTAGGCTTAGTAGCAGGCTTAGGCTTAGGCTTAGGTTCAGGCTTAGGCTTAGGCTCAGGCTTAGGCAATAAAAAATCGAAATTTTCAGAAAAAATCCTGCCAGCTTAGCCTAGAGAATCCTGCCAACTAACCCTAGACGATGCCTTAAAACATCATAACGCACTCAAAACTATCCAAAAACAAAGATTATAGCCATTTTTGGCTTCGAACTTTGGCCTACGTTCACTTCCAAAAACACTGAAAATCTAATTTTCAAGGGGTCATAGCTCAGAAAATCCAAATTTGTGGATAGGGGTTCTATTACAAAAAATGCTTCCCTCAAGGTGCTCTACTCCAAAAAATAGGTCCACTATTTTTCCCCCCCCAACTGCACTTGATCCGGCGCACAGTGACATAGCCAGGGGGGGGGGTCGAACAAACAAGTGTGGGTCCTCCCTCAACTAGATCTTGGCTACGCTACGCTACTGTAGCGTCAAGCTCAGTTTTGGCTTAGGCTGAGGCTGAGGCTTAGTTTTAGAATTTCTGAAATTTATATGTCTATGTGATGAGCCGTGCTGTAACTAAAAGCTAAGCGACTTCCAGAGTTCCAGACCAGTAGCGTAGCCAGGATCAAGTTGAGGGGGGGGGGGGGCAACGTGCCTTTTTGCCCTAAAATTTTTCGAAGTTTGTCTACCGGGGGGGGGGCAAAACCACTGAGGTGGGGGGGGGAGGCAAGCCCCAGCTTTCGACTTATGCTCAAGTTTTGGAATAGGCTTAAGCCCGGTTCATACTTGTCCTTCAGGACACAAGGAAAGGGTCAAGGACAAATTTCGGTCAACTGTTGTGAAAAATTGACGAATGCGTTTGAACTGATTTAGTGTGTACGCCCTGGAAGTGACCTTAAGGGGCGTACATGTAAAAGTGAAAATATTAGGTTCTCCGATTCGCTTCAAATTTGCACACAATGTAGCCACAGGGAAGGCGCATCACAGATTTAACAAACTGGAATTCTTTTGCCAATTTTTAGGGGGCACCTAAAAATTCAATTTTGTTTGTTGTGCTCACAAAGCGTTCCTTTACTCGAAATTTTTGTTAATACTAACGAAGCTGATTTTTCACATGATTCGATAGCCTAATGTCATATCTCAACCTCCATGATCAATTTTTTATTTTTTGCCCATGGCCTGAGCAGTGACGCTAAATGTAAAATCATTCAATTTTGGCAGGCCCAAAAAAGGCAATTTTTTAACATTTCGCCCTCGATTTTAGAATTAAAAATACATATAAAAAATCCGGATTATACGATTTTGGGCATACATGTGGGTTTATGCCAATTTTCAGCCTGATTGGCTTGATGTGGTTTGTGTTTGAACTGTCCAACGAAGGGGTACTTTTACGCTTTTTTGCGTACTTTTGCCTATGTAAATACACTGACAAACGCATTGAACCAAAAGTGCACCTTCAAGCTTAATTGTTCTTATCTGAGGTTGGAGTGCCTTAGGTGAGTAACATACGTGAAAATAAGCAAAGTTGGAGAACTTTGATTTTTGACTTGGGTGCCCCCCCCCTTAACTACCTTCATGCAAAATATTGACTTCTTGGGACGTGCTGTTTTTTTTCTGGAACCGCTTAAGGGCAAAACAATAGGGACAAGGACAAGGCGAAGTATGAACCGGGCTTTAGGCTTAGTCAATCCAGTTAGTTTATGCTTACGAACAGGCTTAAGCTTAGTTCCGTAACTCTGCAAATCTATATGTTAATGCATGCGCAAAGCTTTACGTCTGGAATAAAAAATAAAAAAGAAAAACACCACAACAGACACACCAAAAAAAACCAAACCAAAACCAACCCACCCCCCAAACCCCCCCCAAAGCACAAAAAACAACCACCCCCCCACACCCCCCCCCCAACACCACACTACATTTTACCTGTACTTTCAGAAGGCAGTTACAAACATGAAAACAACATCTCACAAATTATATGATTAATTTAATTAATCAAAAAAGTACATTAACGAATTACAAAAAGTAAATTTCCACAAAGTGTAAATTGGCGAGAGATTCAGGCTTGTTGGTGAAGTTAATTTAAAATTTTAAAATCAGTGTTTTAAAAATTATATAATCTTGTCGATTAACCGGCTAGTCAAGTTTATATGTGGGTTTGCATTATAGATGCCAAGTATATATAGTTTGTCATTGTCAAAAAGTTAAATTGATGAAAGCTGCTGTTCGGAAAATTCCAAAATGGGAATTTAAAAAAATTGAAAACATCTTAAAACAAACGGAAACTAATTAATATTAATAAAATTTTGGAACTTCAATATTTTGTTGCGTTCTATTTTAAGCATAAGTCCTTAAAAGCACACAAGTCTCCACGGCCGATTTTTTTATTTTTTAAAAAAGTCTCAAGTTCGTCATAGACCACGTCTGAAGATTCGTCTAAACTCTAAAAATTGTTGTAGATACAATCAAAATATTTCACTAAATAATAGACGGATTCAGATCAGTTACCTATATAAGGACCCTCACAATAACATCACTTGTATTTCCGTATCGGAGAAAACAGAATAAATCTTAATGCAACACCACAACTTTGCAAAACACTTTTGCCTTCGTAGCGTATGACGAGCTTCATCCTTCGCGAAAATGAGGAACATAGATGGGAAGTAAATATAGGAAACAAAACATGTTGAAATATGTAGTCGACCGATTAATAAATTTTTGTCCAAACCCATTTCAAAACCACATATATACTACATAGTAGTAGCTAGTAGCCTAAATTCCTCTAATCTAGTAAATTAATGTTATTTCAAACTTTACCTATTCATTACGGTTACATGTATACAACTATATTTTGTAGTTGTTTAGACGAACTGCTAAATTTCTGTTATTTTAAACAATCTATGTAAAATAAATAAAAGTAAAATAAAACAAAAAATAAAATATAAAATAAATATTAAGGAACATGTAACTGTCTTAATAATGTTTTATTATATTTTTTATTAATGTTGTAAAGTGGGTTGTGATTTAATGCATTCGGGTGGACTGTCTACTTAGCGAGACAAGTTTGGCGTCACATGTCGCGACAAAATGTCAGCTGTATATATCAATTTATGGCAGAATAAAAAAAGTTGAAAAGACAAGAAATTATATAATGATGATTGGTTTGGACAGGACCAAGTTTAGGTTAGTTAGTTTAGTAAATTTACCAATTTATGTACTAAAACGGCAACTAAGTGGAATTAGTGGTGAACTTTACGAAAGTAGGCTGTTGGAGTTTCTTGACTCTCGCAGAGATATTATATATAGGCACTGTTCCAGTTGAAAAACGATGTTAAAAACTTGATTAAAAAAAGTGCCGCTCCTCAACGTAAAATGAAATCGACTTGACTGTGAAAGCTCGGTTTCAAATCACACTCATGGAAATTTTAGGAAAATAAAATACGGCACCCAATTCTGTGAAAGTCGACCTAGGACCGCTTTCCAAAGCAAACAATCGCGATTCATCGGTGACACCAAGAGTACATAATAGGGAAAGAGTATGACACTCTTCCCTATTCTAGCTAATCGGCTGGGCCGATGCTCCGGCCGAAATAGCCGTTTTACGCCTTGATTTCAGGGGGGGGGGTACTCCCCCCCTCGAATCAAGACATGTCTTGATTTCAGGGGGGGACCCCCCCCTCAAATCCGGGAAGTGTCTTGATTTCAGTGTGCTGAAACGAGGGGGGGTCCCCCCTGGAATATGTCTTGATTGGAGGGGGGTGCCCCCCCCCCTGAAATCAAGGCGTAAAAGCGCTAGTTCGGCCGGAGCATCGTCCGGGCCGATTAGCTAGAGCAGGGAAGAGTGTCATACTTTTCCCTATTATGTACTCTTGGTGACACTGATGCAAGATAGGAATTGCGGTATAATTTGGCATAACTTGGCGTTAGTGCGCATAGAAAAAAATGCATAGAAAAAATAGCTAACGCGATTTCTAGCTTAATACTTTTCAATGTTACGAAGGAATTACGACTAATTTTAATGAAACCGGACCATGGACAGAAATGAGTCTCTCGTTTCCACACTGGTACATAACGAAAATACAAACTAGACCACAGAAACCATAAGCCAACAGGTTTCGTTCCTTTCAGGAGAGACACCGAACGGCTGTGGCCTATATACCTTTTACAGCTGCGACTGTTACGCACTGGCACAATAAAGCAAATAATCACAAGTGCATTCTCCAAAAATAACAGTTCCACTTAAAATTATCCCAAATTGTTCTTTGTCTTCGCCTCAAAATTTGCCAAGTTTCAACGGTTTAAATAACGGCTGCAAAATTTTCAGCTTCTATTTTGGGCAAAATTCTACTTTTGAGCTTGTTTTTAAACACTTCACCATTAAAAACTTTCTTAAACGTAACGACCGCACATATACATGTCCTATAGAGGTATGGGGGAGTGGGGTAAAAAAAAGCCCCCCTCAGATTCTACCCATCAGGACAAGACAAGCCCGCACTTTGGTGCTGAAAAAAGGTTCCTTGAAAGTTGAAACCTACAATTTTGTGGTCAAACATTAGTTGGCCAGAGTGAAAAATAATTTAAAAAATCAATGTTTAGTATATTTTTTGTTCTTTATGATTTATTAAACAGCAACACCATAAACTAACTTAACTTTCTAAACTAATCGATCCATTACTTGCTTGGGTAAACGACAGTTGTACATATATATGTTAGTTTTGATGCAATTGACTTTAAGAATTTATACTAGCACGTTCGACATACCTGACTGATTGGGCTGATAGCTCAACCGCAACCAAAAATATGGGAATATAATAATAATAATCCGTTCATGATCCGTCATTTCACTGAAACAGCATTTACGTATGCCAGATACCAGTAAATGACAGGGTTATTATCAAAAAGTGGATTTGTGGGTTATAGACTTACATAATTGTCAAGTGGGAAAGTGAAATGGCAAACACGCATGTTGATTGTTCATATAACCAATTTTGCGACAAACTGCCGAATTTAGTAAGCGTGCTGAGTCAAGCATGTGCTGTGTTATCAATTAGAGTTCGCAATCGGGTCGGGTTGGTGCGGGTCGGGTCGGGTCGGGTCGGGTTGAGATTTTCCAACCCGCGGGTTGTGCGGGTCAGTTCGGGTCAAAATTTTTGAGTATAAATCCTTGAGTTTTGAGTTAAATTTTTCTGCTTTGATGATATTTTCAACGTCATGGACCCGCTACAGACCTTTTCTGAGCTCTTAGTTCTTTGTAGCCAAAATTAGCTACGTTAGTCCATATACATATACACGGGAGTAGTATAGGGCCGCCATTTCGCCCCCGGTTGGGTACGGGTTACCGGCCCTGAATTCAGGGCCGGCCCTGAATTGGGTACAGGATAAAATATCCCACTTAATCCGGCCCTCCAATAGGGTACCGAACAAGATATCTCGCTTAATCCGGCCCTCCAATAGGGTACCGGATAAGATATCCCACTTAATCCGGCCCTCCAATAGGGTACCGGATAAGATATCCCACTTAATCCGGCCCTCCAATAGGGTACCGGATAAGATATCCCACTTAATCCGGCCCTCCAATAGGGTACCGGATAGGATATCCGTCTTAATCCAACACTCCAATAGGGTACGGACTAGATTACTCTGCTTTGTCAGACCATTCGGTGCAGTACCCAATTTAAACAACTACAAAGTTTAATTACGCTATAAAAATCATTGCCATAGGCCATTTTTGAGGCTCTGTAACTCGACAGCGTGATTAGGTACAGAAAAGTTGCTGAACATTCAGATAGTACATTTTGCAGGCTTTCACATGATGTATACCGTATATTTTTAGCAACCACCGATTCTCCGCCAAATGGAGTGCCATTAGCGATTTCGGACAATTTTGAGAAATCAGTGTCAGATACCATTTTTGAGGCTCCATAACTCGAAAACATCAACTAGTAGAGTCAAACTAGTGAACATTCAGATAGTACATTTTGCAGGCTTTCACATGATGTATACCGTATATTTTTAGCAACCACCGATTCTCCGCCAAATGGAGTGCCATTAGCGATTTTGGACAATTTTGAGAAATCAGTGTCAGATACCATTTTCGAGGTTCTTTAACTCATCAAGGTGACCAGATACAGACAAGTTGTTGAACATTCAGAGAGAACTGTTTGCAGGCTTTCAGGCGCTGTATACAGTACATTTTTAACAACTGCCGATTCCCCGCCAAATGGAGTGCCAATCTCCGTTTTGAACAAAGTCTAAAAAAGTTGATTTTTCTCAAGTTTGAAAATTCATATCCGGACACGTAGTAACACGTATTAGCTGTACCTGGCATTGTTGGTAGACTACCTACCAACGTTTAGGAATATGCATTTACCTATGTCGTATCTACGTTCAACTCCTCAGAAAATGGAGGGCCATTTGGTGAGGGTAAGGGGGACTTAAAACGTCAAATTTCAAACTCTTATTTTAGCGGTTATAGTGAAGCTAAACTTTTAAAATTTGGTACAGAGAAAGTATACATCAAGAAATACAATATATGTGAAAATGGAGACCACTGACCAGTGGTCGAAAATTTGGCAAATTTTTTAGTCGGTGGACTAAACGCTGTTGTATCTCCGACTACCGCTGTTGAATTTGATTGAAAATTTGCATGTGTAATAACCGAACGTGGATTTATGTGCTGTGCGAGATTTGTGTGATTTGCATAAAGTAGTATTGATCTGTGATCGATTACATTTTAGTGACCTTGGGGTGCAAAGATCTTGTCTTAGCTTGCAAACTGTAAGCTGAAATTAAGTGTGAATAAAGATAAATGTGTTGGCAAGGCGTTTGTAACTTTTGGTGCAAATCGGCTGAAAAAATTTCAAGTTATAAGCTTTCAAAGCAGACACTCCACCTTTTTTCTTTAGTCTAAAAATTCATCGTACTTGGTTGGGTACGTACGTACTTAGCATAGCTGTTTCTTATCAGTACAGCTATACTTCAGCTGTACAACATTATGTACGTGTGTGTATGTGTGCGTGTGTCGAAAAAAGTTAATTTTCATCAAGTTTGAAAATTTATATCCGGACACGTAGTAACACGTATTAGCGGTAACTGGTATTGTTGGTAGACTACCTACCAATGTTTAGGAACATGCATTTACCTACGTCGTATCTATGTTCAACTCCTCAAAAAATGGAGGGCCATTTGGTAGTTTTAACGAAAGTCGAAAAAAGTTGATTTTTTCAAGTTTGAAAATTTATATCCGGACACGTAGTAACAAGTATTAGCGGTAACTGGTATTGTTGGTAGACTACCTACCAATGTTCAGGAACATGCATTTACCTACGTCGTATCTATGTTCAACTCCTCAAAAAATGGAGGGCCATTTGGTAGTTTTAACAAA